>OMLM01014608.1:0-11761 GCA_900302695.1 Helostoma temminkii
GGGGGGTGGAGACAGAGAGGGGAGAGAGAGCAGCCCCTAAGTGAGTCTTGCATTTGTATGCCAGTGGATGGCTGAGAGGCGTGTTGTTAAAAGATAAGGACTGGCCTCTGAGGCCACTGAAGACTAGCAGAGGGCCTGGCACGGCATGTTACAACAGCAGTATCACAGCCGCTGCACTGTGCTCTACAATACCGCTGTAACAGATAGGATGCCGCTGACACCCTGAGAAGGCTTTCAGGCGCTGGATTTATTTCCTGCGCACTGTACTAAATCCAAATGAGTTTAACAACACACTGTCCTCATATTATGAACTTTGCCGAGAACTGCACATGCTACACGGCTTGTGCTAAAACCCAAAAGGTGTCAGTAATGCAAACAACAAAGTGAGAAAATGAAGCAAATCAGAAGAAAGCAAAGCCTTGTTTTTCTCAGGCGACTAAATGATGATACCATCTGTTCAAAGAAAAATGTCTCGCCTCCGTACAGTTGTGCCACACACTGCTCTTAATGTCTTAACGATAAAAGCAAAATAACACCCCAAGATTTTGCTATGAGGAAAGCAAATAATGCAGTACTTGCAACCCTTGGTTATCTGTCTTGGTCGAAATTTTCTCAAAGTAGCTATGTGTCATTTATTCAGTTCTTCCTGCCTGCATATTTCAGAAAGCTGAGCAGGCTGGAATTTGCTGAAGCTTTTCTGCTGCAGGCGTAGAAATACTACTCATGCTATCAGATTGAAGATGCCAAAAAGTTGGTGCCATGCATCAAGTTGAAGTATCAGTACCCTATGTTACGCTTGACAAATGTCTTTGCTATTGCTATATTTTAATACCTTTAGTTTCGATCGTAGCCACATTTTAAATAAAGTCTATTTTCATGTGATGTCCCGATTTCGGTGGGGTGGGAATCTCTAGGCGCCAAGTGATTTCATTTGATTATGATTCAGAGGGCTGTGATGCTTCTTACTATGCGAGTACTTGGTACGTTCAAAGAAAATAATTTGTAATGGTCTATAGTGATTTTCTTTCCAATAACTTTTATTAACTTAAAAAATGAAAGAAATGTGACAAGACTGGAAGGTTAAATTTGCCATCATTGATCAAGTAAAGAAAAGTGTGCCTGCAGCAGGTACCTCTTTGCTACAAGCAGCAAACTAACAGTAAATGAATAGACTTCAGCATATTCTGAATTGCTAACATAAAAATTAACAGACCTCTGATCAACAACCTTCTGTTATGTAAAATGAGCAATATAATCCTTCAAACAATAAACCCAAAACAATTTGCTGTGCCAAAATCACAAACAGCTTTCATGCGAAAGTACTGAACTGCTTAATCATCTGTGATAAAATGTGCAGTGACAACAAATGTAAACACATCACATGTTACAGGTCTACTACCTGCTTTCTTCAGTGATTTCATTATTTAGGTTTAGGTTTTGTTGTAGAGTGTGGGCATCACTGTGTGACAAGTGATCGGATGTTTTATCTTGGCTTGGAGTCAAGAGAACGAGGCAAAAAAATTGATTCTCAGTGACTGAATAAGGAAGCAAATCCTTGGTTATGAAATTGTGATAGAGTTTGTAATTTAAATACAGAGGGTACCGGCTCAGCGGACATTTTTGGCTCAGCAATCTGTCTGTCATGTGCATATATACGGCCCAGTTATGTTTTCAGTGAACTTTTAGAAAATCGATTTTTGACATTTGTGAATCAATTCACAATGGTTCACATCCACATTGCCATGCATCTAAGAAAGGAGTCCCCCCCCCCACCCCTAATCACTATGTCCGATGATTACTAGAGTAATTATACTTCACTGCATTTGCTTACACTGGGCTGTGGGGGGCTGGAACCTATTCACTCTCTGCATAGATATGAATTAGGGTACACTTCAAACAAGCTGTCCATCTGTCACAGTGATGACGCAGATTTAGATTATATTATATTTGGTCTGTGAATAGAAACTGGACCACCAGCAGGATTCCCATACTGTATGTATGTATGGATAGAATGCTAATTCCACATAGAATAACCATGACTGAGCACTAGGTTTAAACTGCAGAGCTTTTTACTGTATTGTGAACAAAAAGAGAAATTATACATAGTATAGTATAGTCATATAGCATCTACAATCTTCCATTTCCTAAGAGTCTACAGCCTTGATAGTGGCTGTGTGAGCTAAATGCTAATGTTAGCATCTTAACATATCACAATCACAGTGTTACCACACCCCTTTTCAGATATGTGATACATAACATTTCTTGCTTTATCAGTCAATAGTTTTCTGCCAGTCAGACATATCACTTTTAAGTTGATGCTTCTTACAACTTCATTCAGATATACCCACAAACAGTGGTTCAAGTGATACACACCAAGATGACAGTTGACTGTCGGCTAATGTCTGATTGTCAACGAGCACCTATGAGCCTAGTTTTGCTGAATATCTAGCATATTCAGCATGTGAAATTCACCTTGCTTGTAGGCTTGAATATGACCGTTAATGGCTGTTGATCACTGTATGTCAAAGGTGTACCCAGTCTTTAGATTAATAACAGCTGGGATCGGCTCCAGAATCCCTACTAGTAGTGATACATAAATGTTACTGTCTTGGACTAGATAGTCAGATTGCCAGGGTGCTCATTCAGATTAATAGAAAGGAGTGCACATCTAAAAAGGGCTTTAGAAGGAGGTAATGTGGACCATATTTACAATCTTTATTTTCCATATTACCATGGTAACATGCAAAATTGCTAATTTACACTAAACGTGCAATAAATATACATACAGTAGAGCCTGATGTCATATTTGCAGCTTATGCTCATAAACCAAATTCAAATGTTCCTCTGCTGGCGTGGCTGCTGTGAAATGCTAAAATGTTTTACTGGTAAGCAAAATTTCTGACCTTCTGATGGTGCTCCAGTAACAGTAAGGGCATCCCCAAACTCATAAGGCTTCTCTAGCCACCATCAATATCTGTACCAAATTTCATGGCAATGAAGTAATCAATGAAATATTCCAGTCTAGACCAGTCATTTAGTGATCTACAAATCGACACTCTTATACACATGCTCTCATGGCTAATAAAATAATTTACATTACAAAACCAAACTGCATTTGCATTTATAAATGAAAGCTCTAATTTGTAGTAGAAATTAAGGGTGATTAACATGTGAATGAGATAAAAAATAATTTAATTTTCTCAGCCATTATTACAAATCACAGGTTTTGTCCCATGTGAACGGATTTTAATCTTATCTTCATGACTAGTCTTGTCTGCCACACCAGTTGGATGCAGGTTATTATTACTGTAGCTGGAATATTTCCCTAACCATTAAACCCAATTTAGATAAAAATGGCTGAGGACAGTACACAGAACACAACTCAATTAACAATGCTCGTCTCTTGACGCCAAGATGTGCCTGAGGGGAAAGAGACTTTTGCTCACAATATACTATTGCATCTGGAGGATTTAACATGAGCCAACTGAAAAACTAAGATGTGCATATACAGTGGCTCTAAATTTAGCTTGAAAGCAAAGTTCTGCTACTTCAATTAGTCTTCCCACTTTCCAAATTGGCAATGTTCAAATGGCACAAAAAAAGACGATATGCAGCCTCATTACTGAAACGAGAATTACATCATGTTTTATTCTACTCCAATGGGATTAGCTGCAGGTAAAGCACTCAATGCACTTAATGAATTACATGAAATGAGATTTGGCTACAATCATTGCAACCATTCAAGACTGATGGGGGTTGCCAAGGATGTATCATGGGATAATGGCATTTCTGTGATTTTGTTTTGTTAACAATTGGATTTAGAGTAATTTAATACTAATACTTGTAGAACAAACAGAAGCTTTAACAGCGTAAATGATGTAAACCAAAAACCATCTAGATGTAAATACTATACAGAGCTAACCCAGGTCTGGTGCTTGATGTCTGAACCAAGAGAAGAAGAAAACACCTCCAGCTGAACAAATTTTATGGCCTGTGGTGATGCCGTGCAGCAGAGAATGGTTTGAACATGAATATGAGTGAATGCTAAGAAGTGATAAATGACAGCAACAAATGTGAACAAGAAACATCTTTGTCATTTCATTGATGAATACAAGAGTCTATCTGTCAGCTCCCTGGGGATAACACTTGTCCTGGGATGGTGATGTATTCAGATAACACACAGCCACTCATTCCGCCTCTAATTTGCGGCGATGTGGTGAGATTTATCACCAGGCAGATGTTGGGGGTCTGTTTCCCCCCCTACTCAGATACACAGGTGCACGTGCTGAGCCGGGGGATGCAGTTTACAACTGTGACAATGATGGGAAACAGCTGGTCCAGGAGTCATTCTCTATGACCTCCACACATTTGAATTGCAACCTCTGAATAAACCTGTCAGATGTGGTTAGGTATGGGATGCTGGGGCAATTTCCCAGTGTTGGCCACCTCCTCTTGCCTTCTATCTGCAAAATATGCAATGTAGATGCAGACGTCCCTGGGGAACATGCCTTGACAGTGCAGCAGGAGACTCTCTTGGCAAAGACACAAAGGCTTTGACTCTAAGCCTAATATATTCATCTCTGGCAGCTGTTGATATTACAGTCAGAAGGACTGTGCAAGACCAGATCACAATAATGGCCGCAGTAACAAATTCATATCTTCATGATAACACGTCTAGGTGAGAAGACAAAACTAAATATGATCATCTTTGTTGAGTGTAATTTTTGGTTTAACCCATGTAAGTTGGCATTTCAGAAGCTACTCAACTATATGTTTCCTGCACAAATATGTATGATAGTTTAGGTGTTGTGTGACAATGAGCTTTGAAATTCACAAACACCAACATGGTTTTCTCAATACAGAACTGCAGTTCCCATAGTGTTTTTGGGGATTTAAACAGGAGGTATTACCTATACCTATCTATGCTATAGAGTCACTGATTTAGATCTACAACTTGACCACTGTTTCTTTAGGTCAGTATTTGTTTACATGTTGGAATAATGACACTATTGAATCAATATGTCTACCAACAATATATCTATTTGTATACACATATTTTTACCAATTGTACTTTCTTTCTTGTGTCATTTTTTCAGTGATATACTTTCTATCCTCTGATCCATCTTTTTTTTCCTTCTGTTGTCTATGGCTATTACACAAAAAAAAACTTGTGGATGTGATCATCATCACATTTCCATGCACAGGTGACTGTTAATTATATGCCTTAACACTACAGGTATTAAATGACCAATCCATCGCTTTTACACATGTTGATCTTTTTCTCATTACACACTATTCAGCCTGTGAAAAATGGCTAACACTGTCTACACAGAAGATGAATCAGTAATCGCTTCTAGTTTTGGGTGTCACACTTGCCTGATGCAACAGATTCACTGATTTCAGTTGCAGAAGACAAATGTAGACTTGTGGTTACACACATACAGCCACATACAGCCTGAGTGACACACAACACAAAGAGTGTGAACACACGCAAGTACAGTTATTGTGTATTTTATTATTGTGTTTTAGAAGCTATTAGTGCAGTGACATACTGCAGACGTGCTGGACCTGAACGCCTCTGCAGACACACATGCAGCACAGCAGTTGCTGCTCATCTTTGGATCATGACCCCATTTGACTAACTTTTCTACACATACAGACTTTTAATATACTTACATATTCACCGTATGTGTCCTGGACTATGGGAGGAGCCGGTCGGTACCCAGTGGCTGGTGGTGCACCTCTGGCTCTCTGCACCCCCCTCCCTCTGGAAGATGGAGCACGGCTGGTAGGGGCTCCTCTGGGTGCCGCTCCTCGGGGCACTGCTCCGTGCAAAGGAGGAACTCCCCCTCGAGTCCTGACACAAGACACAAAAAGCCACAACAGATTTTGAGGAGAATGACTTATTGAGAGAAATGTATCAGATAACATGTAGTACTTTCATATTCATAATAAGAAGATACTATTACAAGGACAGCATCATATATAATACAACATGAGATGTCCACTGTGTAGCATGTCTTCATGATGTAGTTTATTATTTCTGGAGTCAAGCTTCTTCATCTCCAGTTAGCCATTTTCTACACTAGACAGAATGACTTGGTACAGCCACGAATTGATGCATTCAGCGGCGGGTTATATGTGTAGGTGGAGAGAGAGGAACAGCGAGGGTGGAGGGCAAGTTCCTCCAGTTGAGAAAAAGTGAGTCACGTCCATTACTCAAAGCACAGCATGTCTTGTGGCTGAATTGCTTGTGTCTCTATTAACGAAAATGTAGATGAAAAAAGAATATTTCTGCTGGTTTTGTGATAGAAGTTTCCATGTTGATTTTTAAACATTCCGTCTGAAAATACACCCTTGTATTTGGACTGAATTACTGGCACAACTGGATTTTTTTTCTAGTAAAAATTCACATACTTGGGGTTGTGTGTCTCCGCAGCAAAATAGCCTTTGTGAGATAATGATCTGTACAGTCATTTGGATGAATTAACACAGAACCTGGGGACAAACTTGCACTGTAATCAAAATGGCAGCAAAGTCAATCTGCATCGCCTGAAATCAAAGGCAGACTGACCTTGAGGTTTGGAAAATGTTGTTTGGACTTTTTACACCGACTGAGCTGACTTTTAAAAGCAGTTAACAGATCTGAAGCAGGAGCAGAGAACCACCAAGGTTGCTCTCTGGGTCATTTGCTTTCTACGCTTTCCATTCAGCTGTGCAGCATACTGTATTAGTGAGAATCACAGATTTAGGGCAGGATGAGAAAAGAAATGTCTAATTTTCTGGCAAACAGGGACAAAAGTGGATGTTTACTTGATAGAAATTGGACCACCCTCAAGCAAAGAAAAAAAAACTGTTGAATATTGAGAGTTGAAACCCCTTCCAGAGCAGGAATCATCTCCCAGCAACAGCTCCAGTCAAAGTCGAAGCAAAAAGGAATATGTGGCAGCCATAGATTCTCCATCCAAAGATGCAGCATTGATCAAAATAAAGCACGTGAGTGTGAATATGTAGAAAACTTCATGTGACTTTCTGTGTAGAAGCCTGTGGGACTTCTGTCTTATCACATTCAAATTTGCCATGGTAAATGCTAATTACAGTGTAATTTAAAACACAGCCAATTATATTCTGACTCAGAGCAATACAAACACCACATCTCGGTGACCTTGTTTATCTCACAATCTGATGAAAGAAGTGTTATTTCTTTTATAAACACAAAGAACAAACAACATAAATGTTTGCAGGTTTTTTTTTCACTTAAGAAAGCATAGATGCAGGGGAAGTTAGTCGTCTAATGGCCATGAGTGTTTTTATTTGTAGTGCTGTGAGGTCTCAGAGGATCTGGAATTAGTGTGGGTTCACAGGGAGAGTAGAGAGACAAGAATCTACTGAAGATCATTTACATATAAAGACTGTTATGCAAATATGACTTTGCTAATGTTTATACACAAGACATTGCTTTGCTGTACACTACTAGATGCTATTTACTGATAGTAAATAACTAGTTCAGTGTTTAACAATAGTAATAAGCAATACACAGATTTTAAAAGTTACAATGTAATTCCCTTTGGAGTAGTTACGCCAAGTATGCAAGGTTCATTTATATAGCACCTTTCTACATCAGACATCACAAAGTGCTTTACATTACAACATAAAAACAAACAAATGCAAAACAAGGATTACATATGGAAAATTGAGCATTGAACACTACCAGATTTGAAATGCTAGTTTAAACAGATGGGTCTTAAGCTGCTTTTTAAAAGTTTCCACCAAATTCACTATCTTAAATCAAACAGGAGAGAATACCAAAGTTTAGAAGCCACAATTTCAAAGGTAAAGTCGCCTTCGTCATCTGATCAGAGGACCTTAGAGACCTGCTGGTGACATAAGGTTGTAGCAGATCTCTAATATACACAGAATCCAGCCTTCCAGACTTTAAACCGGTGAGCTGCATGTGAGAACGCAAACATCCGAGTCTGTCCACACAGATATTAAACTTTATCCTGCAAGCCCCCTAGTTCAAAGTCCATTTGATGTCTGTGTGAGCCGAGGTACTGTATGAGCACAGCAGGTAACTGTCAGCAAGCAAGTGGGCGTTCACTTTCAATCGATCCACTCAGCACAACACCAGAAAATACATGAAATATTTACAATGCTTTTTGTTGCTGTATTGCACTTCTCTCCTTCAGGAAACTGAGGTTACATACATAACGTATCATTTCTAATCATCATTCAAAGCAGAGCCAATCACGTACTATTTCTGTGATGTGACAATGCGTAGAAATGGACAGGTACCGTATGCCAGATTTTGACAGTTAAAAGACATGTATAACTGAATATTTGCATTGCAGTGATAAGATACACCTTTGAAACTTTGTACATGCTTCCAGTTGTGCACATAATAAAGAAAATCCCAGAACAGAACCTTGTGGAATACCATATGACTGGAGTGCACATCATTAGGCTGTTTACCAATAATAAAGATGTAAGTAATCCTGCTATCTATTCACACTTAATTTAAGCTGTTCACACACACCGACTTATGTGACCCTAATGACGCACATGATGGTTGGCTGGCACAACAGTTTGCACTGGGGAACTGATACAGTTCTTAAACTGAGAAAAGTCCATGATTTTGTGTTGCAGGTCTGCGACAACTCCCGTCCACCCCAATCAGCAGCAAACCTGTTGCAGATGTCCAATGTTACTTGCAGTGGAGTCTCCCCCTGATGCGTGCAAATTTCTCACCTTCACTCGCTTTTGTGTTCAGACTTTATAATTATTAATAATTAATAATTTATAACTTGCTGGTACTTTCTTAACATAAAGAAGATGTAGTGAGAGTCCCTCAGCATGTGTCAGCTACAGGTTTTGGTGTGCTGCTTTCAGGAACAGTGCAGAGTGTAGGTAAATTGTGTTCAGATAGCCCCCAAAAGAATAAAACAACAGAAATACTATGTTTTAATGATGCCTGTGTGTGGACACACTATTGCATTATCAGGTAACTTATTGAGAGTTACTATTTTTAATTATATCCCAGGATATCAACCTCACTGGTTACTTTCACTCTCTATAGCCACATGTTAGCTTTATTATTTAACTATTAATGCAAACAAATTACTTCCTGCTGCTTCATGTTAATCTGGCAAAAGCAATCAAAGAAAACATCAGCTATTTGTCACTGAGGTTCACCCTGACAGCAATCAAAAATGGCATTTGTTGACATTGGCTCTATTTTGTAATAAGTAATACAAGAAGTAGGAGCAGCAACCATAGTGAGCTGTTAGATGAAGAGCTGCAGGCAACTGGCTGCACACCTCTCACTCCTCAACAACATAAACAACTTCTTTTTGTGTGTCTTACTCTTGAATGCCGTGTGCAGTATGAAATCCCCCTGTGGTTGCTTACAGAATGATGGAAAACACCAATTATTGGCAGGTGTCTCTGGTAAAACTGTGTCGGTTTGGTTGCAGCAGATACAGCAGTGGTTCAATACTGTTGTATTGTGACAAATGAAGTGCTAAGAAGTTTTTGCGGCATTGTTGTCTGAAATCTCTTAATCGCCTGTCACTAACTGAACCAGAAGTGATGTTCCCATTGTGATTTAATTTAAAAAGCAAGGCCAAAACACTTAAATAATTCACATTTAGCAAGCTGCAAGCATTTAGTGCTTAATGACAGTTTAACACAGCTATAACCCATATGATAAATAATTTTAACAGAGGAATTATGAATATATAGTGATTAGTTTATAGTAAAAATAACAGCACTTTTTACTTTGTATATTACAGTACATTATCGACTTACTTTATAAAGTGTAATAAATAGAAAGTAATATGTTCGCTCTTGAGTAGTATAGGAAAATAAGCAACAAGTAAATGTACTGTGTCAGATTATAGACTGGTCCATGAAGGAAAGAGAAAGGATTAGTGAAGCTTTATCAGTAGCTCCCTGGATGAAAAACTGGATTCCAGTTTGCCTCTTATGTGAAGTTGCTTTTCCTTGGTGTGCAGAAGGCAAGCTGGCACATTCAATACAGTAAATACTAGTCAAATTTGCTCATTTTAAAAAACAGCAGTTTGTAGTTTTATGCCAGTCTATAGTTTCTGCTCCGTGTGCACACAGTCAGCATAGTTAGAAATATCAGGGCTAATTTTTCTGCCTTCAGAAGAAGCTGGAATTTGCTGCCATACATTCTTGGTGTATATGAGAAACATGTGCGAGATAACTCACCACATTCAATCTGAAACCTGTTTGATACAGAATTATTTCAACAGGACAGTACAGTGAAGACAACAGTTTGTACAGCTATTCAAAATGGTCCATTTGACTTTTAAAAAATGAATATTGAGGCAGATTCCACTTCTGGGTTACAGTTTGATTATGGATTTATTAAAAGAAGCTGACTGCTAGTAGAGAACTGCATTCTCCACTGCCAACATCAGACACTTTGTACATCCAAACATGTGAGCTCCTATCTAAGGGGTCTTGCTGAGCTGCAACGTCATGCTGTTTTTCACCTTTTCTTCTGATAAAGAGCAGTCATTATTCACACAAGCGCAATTCACTTTGAGGATAATGAAAACACAGATGACCAATTTTATGGAGTTTTTACGCCTGTTATTCAGGCACAGATGTAAAACGTTGTAACCCAACCTCACAGGGTGCCTTATCAAACAGATTGCAGCCACGCTCGTTTTAGCTAAGGTTTGGAAGGTTTGTCTCTCTCCTTATTTCATATGCATGTGCTATAAAAGATCACTGGGTAGACATACAAACAGAGGGTGACTTCATATTGTGCTGGGTTTCCTCAGCACAATATAATGACACAAAACGCACGCATGCAGTTCACATGCATGACTGTCCAAACACATTTTCTAATCAGTTCATTCATGAGTCTAAGTAAATGTTTGTGCTAGATTAAATGAAATTCCATCTCAGCATTTCTGATTAACACTGATGAGAAATGGACAGACACTTAACCTTTAACCTTTAACTAACAAAATCCAATTTGTTCATCCTAGAGTCCAACTGGATGTGTGCGCAAAAATTGGGACATTTTAATCTCATGGGGACATTAAGCAAACTAAAAATGAACAAATAAAAGGTAAATTCAAATATACTGTTGCCAAAGCTGTTTTTTTCCATGTGTTGTATATGTGAAGTAACATTAAAACACTTTAGTCAAGGAAAAACTAATGGCATATCCTGCTGTATGGACACTGTATCTAATCTCGCATTTGTCATGAGGACTTTTTAACCTTCCTGTCGTGTTCGGGTAAAATCTGACCGATTTACAACTTAAAACACTCATAAATATTGTGTTTTACATCTGATTGCCTCAAGGCCTTATGATATCCTCCACACTATGCACCTGAACATATAAAAGTGATGATCACCTCTTTCATTGAATTTTGAGTGTTTTAATCAACCTTGTTACACCTGTGGTGTTCCCGGTCAAAAGTGACCGCCATAGGAAATGAATGGGTATCCAGACTATATTCATCCGTTAGACAGAAAACATCCCCATACACACCCCCCCAACTCACTCACTCACTCGTTTCAGACTAAACAATGTATTTTGCGGGTACACAGCTCTTTCCCACGCTTTTGTGCCTATCCCCCACGTGAACCACACCTTCCAGACTGATCAATGTATCATCTGCACACAGACCCCATGTATATAGCTTGATGTTTGCCTTGCACTCCTTTTACTCTGAGCACAATGAGTAGGCGACTGACCAAGCGGTTCTCTGTCAAG
>OMLM01014609.1:6322-18095 GCA_900302695.1 Helostoma temminkii
TTAATAATAACACACGTGACATTTGACTTCTAAACCTACCTCTATTTTTGTGTTATTTAAAGATTTACACACATAAAAAAATATAAAACACAATAAACACAAAATGTATTTAATTCCGAAAAATACAATAGATTTACATACAGTATATTGCAATATATTAATCACTGATATATATATATATATAATTTTTTAAATATTTGTTTGTATGTTTTTATCAAATACTTCAAATGTGTTAAATACACCACACAAAAGATTTATGGTAAAACATAATAAAAGCGTGGTGTAAAGCTTGAGTCCACTCATGTTTGGGTGACACAGTGAGTTTTGGCACTATGTGAAATATTCCTGTATGTTGACTGAGAGGTTTTAAGAAAGTGGAAAAAAGCCTTTTTAACAAGTCTACAAAGGCCTCACAGAAAACCTGCTGCTCTCCAGCTAATGACACTCAGAGACAAATTAAAATATTAAATCATTTACTGCCATAATTAGGCTAAAAATATATATTCATATCAACAGTGAAGACATTAAAGTATAATTGAAATTGACATCACACACTTTAGACTTGGTGTAAAATATGAAATGGAGGTGAAACTAAATAGTTGTTAAACCTTAATTAACCAAACATACAAAAACAGAATAAGTAAGTGAACTACAGCAGAACTTTGGCTGGAATAAAGCTGAAACGCGAAGGGTGTAGCAATAAATACCTTTCCTTTCTTTGCCTAACTAAAATTAGCCTAAACACATGACACAAACAACCTGTTCACGACTATGTGAGATACTTAACTCTTGTTTAATGCGGGAAATTTTTTTTTTAAGTTCAAAATGAAGTGAAGGAGTTACTCAAGAGAAAGACATTGGCTTTATGTGTAAAGCTTTACGCACTGGATAAATAAATATCTGCCAGTGGTGCACAGAATCTGAACTCACTGATTTTTTAGTCTAAGCGCTGATGAACATTTTATGATTAATTTCAGAGGCCTAATTTTCCCTCTTTCAGTGTAATTAAGTTTGTACGGCCGGTCCAACGGATTTTAAAACATAAAGATCAAAGTGTTCTGTACATTCAAAAGTATGTAGTGCAGAAAGAACTACTCTATGCGCTCCGTAAAAACTGTTAGTGAAGAATATATACTCCGTACCTGATGGTGATAGGGGCTGTAGGAGCTGAAATAAGGCTGAGGACCAAACACTTGGTACATCACATCCAAGCAGCTCATGGCGAAGAAATCACGGAGAAGAGCCAAGCTTCATTTAGAGAGCAGGTCTGTTAAGACAGAGAGGAACGGGATAATCCTGACTGTGAAGGACACACAGTTGGAAAGTGTCTCAGCTGCGCTGCTCTGCGCTCTTTACGCACTGGAGTAGCGGGGCGCACTGAAGGGAACCCCCTCCAACCTCCAGCTTCGTCCCTTCACTCCCCCTACTACACACCCAGCCTGACGAATATAGTCCCCACCAATCACAGACTGAGCTCCACCTCTGCCTTAACGGCCTTTTAAATTACTGGAAACCTTTTAATAACAGAAGCTATAGTCATATAATATCTGCTTCACTCTAGTTTCTTAATGTTACATCGCGTTTTGATTTTATTGTGACTTTCACCTTCACAGGCCACATTTAAAAGTCATTATTTATTTTCACATTTCTGTGCAGTTCAACTAAATGTTTTGTACTTTAATTATTATAGACTCACACACACACAAACACACACACACACAAACACACACACACACAAGTTCAAGCTTTATCTAGAGCATTGTTTACTATGCAGAAATGTGGCATAATTATTTCAGCTTGAAAGGAGAGTTACTGTGTTTTTTATTGTGTGTTTTTTTTCTGTGGAAAAGTTGAGTCAGTTAGTTTTTGTAAAAAAAAACATTGTTGTATTATCCATTTTAAAAAGTCCTGTGAACTTTAAAAAACCTTGCATTAAAAAACCTTTTGTCAGGGTCAAGATAGATTAAGCGTTTAAAGCATTAAGTTGAAACTGGACCAGAAGAAATGTATAGAAAATTAAAAAAGTGCCATCCTCATGTGAGTGGAACGCGATAATCCTGACTGAGGAAGACACACGGTGTGAGTTCTCACTTTAAACAAACAGAGGAGCAACTCACACAGAAGCCCACTGCAGCCGCAAATACATAGAGTTGTTCACAAGTTGAAAATGTCATCAATTCACAACCAGCATAAAGTGATCAGGCTAAATTTTGAACATTATTTAAAATGTGGTGCCTTCAGTGTGAGTCAAGTCACTTTTGTTTAGGCCCAAAATCATTACTGAAGTTTGTCTCAGTGTTTAAATCCACAGCTGACAATGAGGCAGTGGCCACTTGCTGCTAATTGAATAAATAAACCAAACAGACCGATGGGTGGAATGCAACGCTAAAACTCCCACAACCCTTCAGAGGTCAGTGGTCAAATAGTTTGGAGCCTGTTTGGTGCCATTGTAGGTCAGAAGTCACTGGCAACTTACCCAACAATTAGTAAGTTACAGTACAAAAACAAATTGAGTGAAAGATTAAACAGATTACAGTTTCCAAGCATTAAAGGAAGAACATAAAACATCACTGTTTCTAAATGAGTTTTAATATTAACATATTTATTTAACAAAAGTATGAGCTCCTGCATGATTTATTTACTTCTGATGTATTTTTCTGTTAAAACATCCAGATAGTTTAGCGACTTTAGTCAGTGACAATGATGTTCAGTACATTGTTGAAAAACAGAATTACATTTACCAGGAGGTTGAGCCATAGCAGCACGGCACTGGCAGTAATATTAGGCCACGCAAGGAAAGCTCGTTTAGCACATTTCACACATGCAACAGGGATTTAAAAAAAAATAATTGTGTGATCTGAGTAAAGGGGGCATGTGCCCAGATATGTCTAGCAACACCTCTTGTTTTGAGAATTAAGAATCCACGGGGTCGTGGGGCCACGTCTTTGCATGAAGTGATTGTTACCGTTTACTTATTAGAAAATATACCAAACAAAAAGTCGTAGTCATGTCGTCAGACAAATAGAGAGCCTTTACGTGTCTTTGTCCAGGGCCATCTGTCATAATTGGTCCATATATATGTAATACAGTAAATTACTTTACAGAATCATCAGACTTATTCAAACTTACAACAGAAATACCACCTTCTATCCTTACAACCTGCCGCTTTGTAATGATGTTCAATGTCAATCTTTAATTAACTCAAATAAGATGTTTGCCTGCACTGACCCAAATGCAAACAACATTAGCAGGTAAAAATAACACTAATAAGTTGTAACTGTTTAAGAAGCTGACGTAAAAGAGCTCTGTGCACTTAATATTCATAAATCCTCAAAGGCGTGTTTGCACATTACAGTATTATAACCATTATGTTTTCTCCCCTTGTACTAATAACTTGCTGTACAGATTTTTGTCATTCTGCCACTCCACCGTCCTTTTGGCTGACCCTTTCAACAACCAGCACACCTGTTCCCCACCACAAGTGGCGCCGAGAAGCTATTAAAACCCAAAATATCTCCCACTGAAGTGCAGCTCAGCTCACCTCACAAGCACTACTCAATGATCGGACTGTGTATTTTGCAACTGGGACTCCCAAGGTTGAAAGACACGTTTTAAATTAGGAATGTTTGGCACGCTCTCTGCTGTCACTCACAGGTTTGATCAATTTGTAAAATGGTTCAAATTAAAATGAGTTCCCACCAGCAAGAAAATAAACACTAGAGTTGCTTTGAGATAGCCGAAGTCATGCCACAAGTCTTAAAAGCAAATTGCAAGTAATTTACAAGTGTTACTATTAAAAGTAACAGGAATTAAAACGTTTAGCTATTAAAGCCAGGTTAACAGAATTATAAATGTGAGGCTGGCCATCAAACACATTCGTGTAACCATGCAGGGTCAGCTAGCTTGTTACCAATCCTAAATGCCAATTCTTACGTTCCATTTACACCTCTGATGGATCTGTACTCGCACTACGAATGAGTACACGCTTCCACTGATTCTAAAACTGGGCACAGGTACATGCACACTATAAGACATGATGGCAAAGGCAAGAAAAAGAGCTGCTTAGTGTTTTGTATTTGACTGAACAACATGAAGAAATGACAAAAATGCGTATGTGTAACTGCTTCTCAAAGACGGTGTCAAGGATGTTGAACTAAATGTTATGTGCTAAGAAGTGAGCAGCTAGTTTACTTTTCCAGCACATGCACAGTTGGTGCACTGGCACTGCAAACAATCCCAGCACATTCTCATTCCAAGCGCATCAGATGCTGACACTTTGTCACGTCCTTTGGTGCCACATGTCAATGCTTTACCCCAACCCAGTTGTCTTTGTGCATAAAGTCAGTCAAACTGTGATGTTTCCACTGTGTAAATGAATGTTTTAATGAGAAAGCGACAGACCCAGTATGTCAATTGGTAAAGAGAAAGGATGCCTTTAGTGTCTGAGATGCCGAATGGGAGGCCAAATCGTAATTATGTGATACTGTGGAACCTGTCCTATACATAGTCACCGGTAGAAAGACGATTCAGATCCTCATCCACTGGAAAAGAGACGAAATTTACATCACAATTTACTTTGTCATAGTGGACACGCAAATGTGAAAAATATGAATCGGCCATACAGCGCCACCAGCTGGAGGGACACAAAAGAGGAGAAAGAAGAATTCACTGACAGATACATCGGATAGGAAATGTCAGCGAATCGTAGAAAGCTGGTGTTGGTTGTGTTTATTTAACATGGTAATTTAGAGAAATTATTCACTAATGTCCATTTTCAAATACATTTGCTACCAAAAACGTTTGGTAGCTTCCCTAATGACTTTTACATAAACTTAAAAAAGCTGCCTGGAAACATATTCCACAGTTGTACAAAGGTATTTACTGTTAGCTGGTAGTGTAAACACTGTTTCCAGTTTTTGCAAAGGTTAATTCGTAAAAATGATTAACTCCTGTTCAAAGGCTTTTGAGCTAAGACCTGATAAAAAGCCATAATAGGGGCAGCATGTAGCTCAATTGGTAGGACAACTCTCAACCAAAGAGTTGGTGAGTTCGATTCCCAGTCTTGGCTATATGCTGAGGTGTCCTTGGACAAGACACCAAAACCATGTAGTAGCACAGTTCTATACATGCAGCTCTCCAAACAACCCAAGGGGATCAATAAAGTATCAATTATTATAAGGTCCCTCTCCGATTTAGTGCGGGGGACACTGCACATATAGTTTACAAATTTCAATTAGTCTGACCACAGAACAGTTTTCCACTTCGCCACAGACCTTTTTTAAATGAGCTAATTGTGCACAGATTTTTCCAGATTATCTGAATCTTTTGATAATATTATGAACTGTAGGTGATGATATATCATATATAAGTCTTTTACATTTATGATATAATACTCATCACACGTCACATCACGTTACTGATCTGTTGCCATTTAACCTACTATAATTAATTGCTAAATGTTCCTACAGCTCTTCCTTTCTAGAACCACTTACTTTTCCAACCTTTTGTTGCCTCTGTCCCAAATTTTTTGAGACATATTTGGTGCCGTGTACTGTACAGGTGTGTTTGGTTGTTGCTTCAACGTCATTCATTTTGATCACTGCTTTTTCCTTGATGGTGGAGAACCATGCTCATTTTGTTCAGCGCCACATGATGAGGAAGACCTGACCATGACCCTCCATTACCACTAGGCTACCAGTGCCCCTCCAAGGACAACACCAGTGTGTTTGTGTGTAAAGTGCTGTTTGAATTGAAACACAGTGTACAATGAGTGTAGTTTAGCTTCAGTAGAGTCAATAGCACAATACTACATTCAGGAATATGACAGTAATGCTCATAGCTGACAGAAATATTTAATCAGGACTGTTATATTGACAGGTGTGATCACAGAACTGGAACTGAAGATCATATGTTACACTCCAGCACAGCTAATGACCACTGCATAAAATTCTTCTAGACTGATGCCACATATTATTATATTATTCCACATTAAAGCCTATATTATTCTAAACTGCAAGTTTTCACAGTGTTTCCCTGTGTATTTGAAGGGAGGCTTCTTCTATGCCCAGGGCTGGCTCTGGACAAATTACCTATGGGTATTTAGGTTGAAGCACTTTTTTTTTACTAGACAAGCACAGGACTCCTCTTCTACAGTGTAAATTGGTCAGATTTCCTATTAAAAAAATCCTGATTTATACAGATATCAGTATTTGGAACGAAAATTTGGATACAGAATAAAATAACTGGATATTTTGAAATAATTTTGTAATGTTTAAAACTAATTTGGTGTATTTGGAGATTTATTTAAGATCTATAGAGTTAATTGCTGCTCATTAACATGGCAAAACAGTATTCACTGGGCTTGCCTTAAATATACTCTGCTCAAAAAATACACATAATTATTCCAATGTAAGTCCAAGTCCATCACACTTCTGGGATATCAACCTATCCAGTTAGGAAGCAACACTGATTGTGAATCAATTTCACCTGCTGTTGTGCAAATGGAACAGACAACATGTAGAAATTAGAGGCAATTAGCAAGACAACCCCAATAAAGAAATGGTTCTGCAGGTGTTGGCCACAGACCATTTCCCTGTCCTCATCCTTTCTGGCTAATTTTTGGTCACTTTTGCAGTGCACTTTTGCCAGTGTCCTCACCACTAGAGGTAGCATGAGGTGGTGTCTGCAACCCACACAAGTTGCTCAGGTAGTGCAGCTCATCCAGGATGGCACATCAATGTGCACTGTGGCGAGAAGGTTTGCTGTGTCTCCAAGCACAGTGTCAAGAGCATGGAGGAGATACCAGGAGACAGGCCTGTACACCAAGAAATGTGGCGGGGGCCATAGAAGGACAACAGCCCAGCAGCAGGACCGTTATCTGCTCCTTTGTGCTATGCTGGTGCAGTGAGCCCTGGGTTCTTTCTTATGCATGACAATGCTAGGCCTCATGTGGCTGGAGTGTATCAGCAGTTCCTGCATGATGAAGGCATTGATGCTATGGACTGGCCTGCCCGTTCCCCAGACCTGAATCAAATCGAGCACCTCTGGGACATCATGTCTCGTTCCATCCACCAATGCCACGTCGCACAACAGATTGTCCAGGAGTTGACTGATGCCCTGATCCAGGTTCAGGAGGAGATCCCTCAGGAGAACATCTGTCGTCTCATCAGGAGCATGCCCAGAGGTAGTAGGGAGTGCATACAGGCACGTGGATGCCACATACACACTATAGAGCCTCATTTTGAATTGTCTTGAGGAATTTCCACAGAAGTTGGATCAGCCTGTGATCTGACTTTTCCACTTTTATTTTGAGTATGATTCTGAATCTAGACCTCCATGGATAATGATTTAGATTTCCATTGATCATTCTTATGTTATTTTATTCTCAACACATTCCACTATGTAATGAATAAAGATTTTCAACTGGAAGATTTCATTCATCTACAATGTGTTGTTTAAGTGTTCCCTTTATTTTTTTGAGCAGCGTATATTCAGCTAGTTGATTTTTATCCCCATGACAAAAGTCTGACACCGCCAACAAGCAATCCCTGAACCTTCAAGGTTTTCTGTTGGAAAGCCATCACAGAAGTTATTCTTTCAAAACCACCTCATAATGAAGAAAAATAAAATAAATGGATATTCAGACAGTCTTTCAAAACACTGCCCTTGCTATATCTGGTCTAATAATACATTTAAATGATTTCAAAATTAAATGCTTATAAATTGTGAAAAGGTGAGAAAAATCCTACCCATTGATTTTGGACACTCTTTTGTATGTTCCTAAAATGGAAAATAGACTCTTTGTGAGATGTTTTAATTCAGCGTTTTCATGTCAGAATAAAGCAAATCAGCCATTTTAATCAGCATAATGTTGGACTTAGTTTTCATCACTTAAATATGAATGTCTGTAGGAGTTAATTGAAATGGCTTCTTGGATCTTTGTGTGTCGACTTTCTTTGAAATGGAGTGAAATGGCATTCTTACTGTACACATGAAATGCTAAGAGAGGAATAGAGGAACAGAAAGATTGCAGCGAACTATGAATCTCACACATTGTTCTCTCAAAAATATGAAACCTAAACAACAGGTCGCATATAACTGAGTTGTCGGTTCAAAGCAAATACTTCAAGTTGAGATAACTTAATAGTTGCATAAAGGCAAATGTTTTATGTTGACCTAACTATTAATAACTAGAGTAGCTTAAAATATTGGCTTTTATTGACACATCTCTGTAATGTGGAACCTTTCATATTTTTGAGGGTACACAATTTGATTCATGTTTTCATTTTTTCATATTGCGAAACGTGTTTGTTCTAGTTTGTGTTTTTGAAACAGATCACTCACAGGGGCCGTTCTTCTGCAGTATAACAGTGCAATAACATTTTTGGCCATTGTGAAAAAATGGTGAACATATTAGTTAACACATCCCAAAATTATGGAGTATATAATTATTTATTTGGATCCCTGGTTGTGGCCAGCTTGTGAATATACAGTACAATAAGTTCAATATTTTTAAATTCTTCTAGCTCTGGTTTTGGTCTCTACCAACACCTGCATTAAATAACTAAATCGTAAATCTGATCTCCAACATTGTTCATTCATCATATGTGATTGCGTTTGCCAGCTGTTTTGATCTGAGCAGGAAGTGTGCAGTGGGTTTACACAGTTTGCGCTGTGCAAACAGACTAAAGTTGTAGATTAGACACTGAAACTCACTATTCAGTTCTAAAAAGACAAATTTAGCTGACCAAACCAAGAAAATAATAACAAATAATTTAAGAGAGAAAAGATTGATCCTCCAAAGAAAATTTCACATGTTACAGCAGCAGAGTTAAAAATGACATCAAAAGTTAAACACCAGAAAAGAATAAATATAGAATACACTGGTCTTCAGGAGGATTTTAGTGTCTGGTAGAAGGGCCGTGTTTTGCATGGTTAGCTAGTAGCTAATAGCATGCTAGCTGGAAAACAATGCTGTATCCATGGTAATATGTGCCTCCAAACAAAGTCACCACAGGTGACTAAGTACAAGTATTTAGATGCCTTAGCTTTTTGTACACACAGAGCTCCACAAAGTGCCACAACAAATCAAAGGTAATTGAAACTGACTGGCACTTTATACATTTATAATAAAATCTAAAACACTATAAAGACCTTATCATGGTTAATTTTAGTACTACCTTTCACCAAGTATATCTGTCATATTGACAGGCCTTGAGTGCTGTCACTGCAAATTCTGGTTACTTTCCCCTGTCTGCCCCTTGTCTCCCATCATCTGCATTTTTTGTCTCAAATGTTACATCATGACACATGGCTCACTGTCCGAACTGTTGTTCAGCATAAAGACTGAAAGAAGTTCCAACAAATCCAACTTATTGCAGGGCTTGCCACTGAGCCTCAAAGAAAATAAAAATATGAAAATGTCTGCAAGGAAATAAATAAAACATAAGACTAAGTACTTAAAACTTATTTCAAAATGTGTGGCTGTCCTTGCTCTCATAACCAGTCATGCAGCTTTAAACTGTCCACTGTGATGCTTATTTCAATGCCATAGGCATGTCTCTGTGGACTCACGCGTGTCTTTCTTTCTCTTCCTAATTCCCTTAATTCTTCTTTCCCTTTCTTTATTTGTTCCTACTTGTCCTTTAAGCATTCACACTCACTCCACACTTTATCTTTTATGTCTTTTCAAATCAGTGCAGTTAACATTCAGCAACACTTTAAAAACACTCAGTGTGCGTAAGGAAGAAAACAATTTTTATACCTTCATAGAAACCATTAAAAAAAGAGTGCTTTCTGATACAAGGCTATATGGACATTCACATGAAAATATATGAGTTTTAGCTGATTGTACAAAGCTGCACTGTATACATGGCCAATTCAGGTATATGATGGAGTATGGCTTTAACTTTGAACTATTAACAAACAAAATTGTGAACTCATTCATGTACTCATTGATTAGTTCCAATATAAAATATTTGTAAAGAGTTTTCTTGGAAATTATGCACAAAGTTACTCTTCTTTAAGGGTATGTCACCTTAATATGATGTGATAAACACTGAACAACAGATCGTTTTCATTTATTTTAATTATATCAACTTACGCAAAGTGTTTTATGTCTTTTTTTACATTTACATTTAGTCATTTTGACACTTTTATCCAAAGCAAGCAAAAATCTAAGTCAGGGAGGAAAAGAACTGTAAAGCAAAGCAATATCAGAAGATGTAAGTATGTATGTATGTATGTAAGTGCAGAAATTTTTTTATTTTTTACTGGTTAAGTGAAGGAATATATAGTTGCAGAACAGGACAGCATGGGTAAGAAGCAAAGGTTACATAGTGTTATAGAAGCAATGATATAGTATTACAGAAGCATAGGCTTCTAATAACTGACAAACAAACTCAAGCGTTTGTTTTGGTTATTAGAAACCATCTGAAATCAGTTATGGGGCCTTTAAGTAAGTTTTAAGTTCGGTTATTTTATTGAATGCTTCAAATTCTAAACAATACATTACTACCACTGCATAAAAACACCATAAGCACAGACAATAGCCGAGTTTATAGCAAGAGACATGATACCATAAAGTAAATAAGACACAGTGGCCAATCAAGATAATGAAAAATCCCTGTGACTTTAATAATGAGAGTGGTGTGGAAATGGAAAGGCTGTTCTGTTTACAGTTTGTATATTTATCTTCCATGCTCAATTTTTAAATGATTAATACAGACTGCTTCAACCCGCTGGTATGGAGAGGTATTACAGTACTTCTCATGCAGATGTAGAAAGTATACACTAGCTGTACTTAGCTGTAGTTTTTGCCACTTTTTGGCAAAATACATACAATACATAAATAGCAAATATTGTTTTATCAACTTTTCTACAGATTTACATTTATTTTCCTGGGTATGCGTACAGTGTTTATGTAAATTCAGACCCGAATGGACATGGAAAAATTATGTTGTTTAGTAAAACGCAAAACTGCGATCTTGTACTTTTTAGTGGTACTATTACAGTGTTAATATTATTGTGTATGTGTATGAGAAGTATTATTGTAAGTTAAAAGTTTAAATGATAATCCCCCACTTACATCCTCGGTACAACTCCCAGCCCATTATGTACTCATCTTGAGGGCCCTGTCTCCTCTCACTCTGCTCCCTCGTCGCCCTGGCAGGGTCCTGGGTGCTGCAGCTCCTGTTCTGGGTGCTGACAGGCCCAGCTGTCTCCTCTTTTTTGCCCTTGGCTGTTGCTCATTAATTTTCACCAAAGGCCCCTAAGCGACAGCTCTGCTCCATAGTGACCATACTTGGAAAAGAGGGGCTCCACGAACACACAAACACACACACAAAAAGTGTATACATAAGTTGTACTTTAGGCAAGAATGGACACACAACGTTTGGTCTTTAATGCACATAGATCAAATTAAATATAGAGTTCTGCATGCACTGTGCCTGTGTATCTTTTTTGTACATAGTTAACCACAAACAAAATTTTTAACAATACCAGTATTGGCTGTACCTACTTGTATAACAGTAAAGGATATACCAGGGTGGATACATACTGTTGGAGACAAATTGTAAGGCTACCGTCAGGAATTGCTACTGTAAATTCCAAATATAATTTTGTTAAAGGAACAATGTGTAACACTGACACTGAGCACTTTATATGTATATATATATATAAAGTGAGGGGTGTGTGTGTGTGTGTGTGTGTGTGTGTGTGTGTGTGTGTGTGTGTGTGTGTGTGAAGCTGGTGAGGACAGGAACAGGAGGACGAC
>OMLM01014610.1:0-14511 GCA_900302695.1 Helostoma temminkii
GTCTCCCAGTGCTTAGGAAAGGATGTGTTCATGGCCAGAAAGCGAGGAATGAGCCTGAAAAGCCTGATTTACTGTGTCTATGTTTTAACTTGAAGACTGAAGACTCGTCTTTTAAATCCTCATGTTTCTTCAGTTATGCTAAGTGGCTGACATGAACACGATGACAGGCTGAAGAACAGAGTGAAACTAAACAGATTTGGATTCTAATCATCAGGTTAAACTAGACAAATAACTGTGTAATGACAGCTGCCATGTGAAATCTTCCTTGTGCCCCGTACATGAGGGGAACTTGAAGGCACCAGCGAAAACACATAATGTGAAGAGAACAGGAGGAACTGGGTGTGAGTGGCCCTCAACGCATGGTTCATTTTGGTCTTCTGGGATTTGCTGAGAAAAGGGAACTATACTAACACTGACCTCTTTGGACTCCACCTGCTACGCCACTGTGCTTCATCACTTCCACTCTACTCATCATCATCTGTGTCTATAAACTCACTGTGTACTAACGCAAGCTCCAGCAAACATCTAGAGATGATTTTGCGCGGTTTCTTTAACAAAAAGATTGTGTTTGTGTCCTAGATTGATAATCTATGATTGTGTGATCAGCAGCATTTTACAATAAACAGTACAATGACATAGTAGTTGTAAGTGCACATCTATTCATTTTGGTATGTGAGATCAAGTGTTTAAATGTGCAAATGATTCCCAGGATTTGTTAAGATTTTTGTGGTGCATCAGATGCGTGAAGTTCGTCATCCAGTGCAGCTCAAACACTAGGAATTATTTGCAGAACTTTTTGCTGTAAGTTAAGGGCGACACGTAGTGTAAGCAGGTTCAGAGGCTGGTGATTTTCTCCGTCCCATTAGCCGAGGCCTTGTCTTTGTCCCCGTCTGTGGGCAAGCTGCTGTACTGGCAGCTGGGGGCTACATCGGCAGCAGGTCTGGCGGGATCGGGCAGCGTGGATGGTTGACCCTGCTTTGACACCTTTTTATCCAACCAGTAAAACGATACAATGAGGAAAACGGCGGCTGAGACAACGACGGCACTGCAGGCAAAGAAGACGTAGAAATACAGGCCCGTTCTGTCAACCAGGATTCCTGCCACAACAAGAAAACACATCAATAATGTCAGACTTTTTTACATTTCAATGTTTAATTATTGCATTTTATTAATATCGCCCACATTTTCCTGTAATTTCTTTGAAAGAAACTGAGAAGCAGTTAAAAATCCACAGGAAATGACAATGTAATTTGGTTCTAATTACAGGAGTTAATTGACGCATCTTCAGTTGAGGACTTTATGTGGACTTTATCGCTGAAGCCTTTATGTGGAGTAGCACGAGGCTCGTTTTATAAAACACAAAAATATTCAAATAAAGGGGCAAAACAACTCTCTGGTTAAATGTGTCACAGCTGGTACATGTAACAGACAATAAGGCGTTGCAAGCAAACATTCCTTCGTTTAAGAGGCCAAAAGTCAAATAGTTTGGGAACCAATGAACTAGAAATTCTTCTTCTTATTTGAAAGGAAGTCGGGCCTACAGGTAAACAACTAACAAGCCCACATAACTGCGTCAGAACTTTGTCCTCCTCTATAATTAGAACAAACTTATAGCCAATAAACGTTCAAGTAAATTATTAGAAAATTAAAGAGCCACAAAATGAAGTATGTCACTTTTAAAGTGATGTCTTCACAGCATACTTCAGTGTTAACCGAACCTGTTTCCAGTTAACTTCCAGTTAAACCATTACATTTGCTGCTCGTGTAAACTGATCCTGGTGTGACTTGTCACTGCCCAGCTGCAGTACGTCGTCAAACACATAAACGGAGGAAGACGACCTGTTATTTGAGACAGAGGCAGCCTCTGGCCTTTCCCCACTCTGCGGCCACTGAACTCCACTCCTGCTGAACGGAGCTCAGACGTTTGTACAGTTCGTTCTCTGTTTAACGGTCAGGTTAACTGAGAACACGCTGTCATTTACACAACCAGCCTTGTGTGGCTGGGTCAGAACTTTCTATTCCTGAATTTCTGCCATCCTCAGAACACACAAGCAGAAACTTGTGCACCAAAGCCCATGAGACACACACACATCTGTTTCAATGTGTGATCATCATCTCTTATCTATAATCTATAGTAGAGATAAGAAGCACATTTAGAACTCAACAATGTGACTCAGGGTGATAAGTGAGTATTAATATTTACTTATTAATATACTACTTCATTGATCCAGATGGGGAAATTCAGGACACACACTGTGTATTTTAGGGGCCAAACACAATCTGATGATGACATGTCTCCAGGTTCAGTCCATTTATTGTAATACTTAAGTTGAAGTATTATCTAGTTGAAGTACTTTTGGAATCTGGTTAAAGACTTTGTTCATCACCATTGTGAAATTCCAGAAAACCAGCTTATTGTATACATATATATATATAAAACAAAGCATTAAAATGATGAGTATATTCATGCATTAACATTTATAATCCAATATCATATACACTTCTCTCCATATAAATAACTTCAATAATGCAGGTCCTTGTCTAGACTGTAGCATTGCTACTTTTATTCCAGTTTCTACCTCTGTCCCAGTTCAATACAGATAAATTCTGAGCCAGTCATGATTCCTGGCACAACCGTGTTTGTTTTAGCAGCTAAGCTGTTATCTCTACCTCCACCCTCCTAACGGTATTTTTAGATTTTCCCATAAAGTTCTGGGAGTCACCTGATTCCCAGATCCACCTTCTCACCTGCCAGTGTTCACTACGCTGTTCTCAGGACTGATTTGCATTCAAGAAAAAAATGAAACAATAAAACCAGATGGTCAGACCGCCAGATAATTTTTGTTCAGGTGTTAACTACTCTAGGTAAGGTGACTGACTAAAATGTGTCAGTGAATGCCTCTCTGTGGCTGTGATGCCTTCACTGTCTGTGTTCAGTGTGTGAGAGAGCAGCAGCCATAAAGAAATTAACCCTGTTTGTTCCTGTAATCCTTTCCCTCCATTGATTTTATCTATATTTATTATGTTGCAATGGCAATATCGTCCACAATAATGACAATATGACTTTTTGCGCAGCCCTACTGTGATCTCATTACCTGCCAATGGAGGCCCGATGAGCAGCGTGACGCTCTCCATGACTGCAAGCAAACCCAGAGCCGAAGGAAAGCGGCTCATCTCCACTGTATCCATGAGTACAGTGAACATCAGGGAGCCCACTACGCTCATGGACAACCCATAGGTCACAACGTAAGTCAGCAGTACAGGGAAGCTGGGCCCGATGCAGCAGATACTGTTACTGAGCCCATTGACGATCAACGCTGAAGCAAATATATACACGTGTCGCCCTTTAAACCTGGGCGAGTTGAAGATGATGCCAATGGGTGGTCGCACCACGATGTTAACAATACCCAGGATGGAGAGCAGCAGCGCGGCCCGGTCCTGGTCCATGTCGTTAGCCGTGGCGTAGGGAACCAAATAAATTAAGGGCACCACAAACCCAAGCATCATCCAGGTGATGCCGACTGAATACATACAATAACGCCGGTTGTTGCACAACTGATCAAACGCCATGTGTTTACTCAGAGAAGCCACCAGGCTGCTACACATCGTCCTAACGCTCCATTTTTCCTTCGTCACGTGTTCCTCCTCTGGTGGATGGGGTTCGTGGTCCATCAGGGGTTGACCTCGATGCTTGGGGGGCTGCAGGGGCCTCATCACTGCTCCGCACACGCAGCAGTTAAGCAGGATGCCGCCCAAAATAAGGAAGCTTCCCCTCCATCCGAACTCTACGTGGAGGTAGTTACCCAGGATGGGTAGAATGCACAGGCCCAGGGCCGTGCCTGTGGAGGACATGGCGTTGGCAAACACGCGACGACGCACAAAGTAGTGCCCCAGGATGGTCACAGCTGGTTGGAAGCTGAAGCAGAAACCGAGTCCTGAAACAAAGCAACAAGACTCACAGTGTTAACTGATTTAAAAAAACGTGCAGAAATGTTGCGCAGTAGTAGTACACCCTACAGTAGGTACTTTTATAGCTTTGATTTGCTGTACAGGTATTACTACCAACATTTCATGCAAGTTCACTTTCAGTTTTAGCTCCAAGCTAAGTTTTTTAACTAATTTAGCTAAACAGTTTGTGATTTCATGAATGGTGTTTCTTGCCCCACTGGACTTCATTGGATTTATGGCTATTAGTAGCTTAGCAGGTACTGTACAATGTTGCCATAAATAAATGTCTAAAACTATGATAATTAGTCCAAACTTAAGTTTAAAATTGGCGCTTTTTTTTTTAAAATAAAGTTTAAAGCTGCACTTGTTAATGTTTCTGGCCACTAGGGGGCTCCACTGGAAAACTCCTTTACTGTATATCCTAACTTTATAAAGTTATTAATTTTATGTTTGCTAACAGCTGTGAAGTTGAGTCAATCAGTATCTCTCTGGTTTGGAGTCCACCAAGTCCAGAGAAGACTATCTGACCATTTAGCTGCTTGATGCTCCACTTTCTTCACCAACTACTGCCTAACGTGCCTGCTGCTTGGTGCTGGTGTACAGCTGCGTGTATTGCTGACCTGCAATGACCCCAGCCGTTATGTAAAGCTGGGTGATGGACTGGGTAAATGAGCTGGCAGCCATTCCAAGCCCGCTCAGGACTCCTCCCAAAATGACCGTCGCTCTGCAGCCAAGTCTCTCCACCAGCACGCTACAAAATGGACCTGCGGATAAAAATTTTAAGCCTTTTTAAGAGGAGATTTTTGTTATCATGCAGCTTATAATATGACTTGTGTTTGGATGTTCTCTGTATGAGCTTTCTAAGAACTGAAGCTATGTCTGACATAAGAATGTAAGAAAGTAAGTCTTTCTTACTTTCCTACTTATTTTATTTTATATAAATGTGTGCACAAGATGTATATGCAAAGCTGTATTAAGCTACACTGTATTGCAGTTATTATATAATCAATGCACAACATGTTTTCCCATCTCTACTGTGTAATTTTGTTGCACATAAATAATCTTTGTCTAAGGATGAATTTAAAAAGTTGCTCCAGTAGTAAATACAGTGGTATATCTACTTTAAACAGGCAACAGTGGAGCAAAGTACTGATAGGAATGTTTAATAACCCTGCAGAGACATAAGTGACAGAAGTGTGTGAATCCTTGAGCCCATTAAATCTAAAGCGCCTTTCAAACATCCACCCCTTTACAGAAACTTCACAATTTAACATGTTGATCCTGCCGCTGTCCAGCTTCATATGTTCAGACTGGATAATATTCCACTTTCAGTACAGCGCAAATCTGAATCAAAAGACTGCACAGAGAGGGAGAAATGTGCGCCTGGTTCCACTGTTTGAGGTGATTACAAATATGTTTATTTCTGCATTTCAAGCTTTTATACACAATGAGAATAACGATTGTGTGAAAGACGTCAAAAGTTTGAAATTTTCAAAAGATAAGAAAAAAAACAAGAGTGAAATCTTCATTCTGGTTTTCGAGGAAGCAACTGCACGTTTGATTGGGAGTCAGAGACCAAGGTGGGAAGAAAGTCCATGTTTTGTCCTCTCAGATAAGTGTATAAGAATTTTTTTTCCATCTGTGGTACAACTGAGACTAAAGAGGCTTAAAAACACTAATCTGTTCACCACTCCCTCCCTCTCCTCCCTTTCTTTTCTTTAGCTCACGTCAAAACTCCCTGGATGAATGAGTGAATATCCAGCAAAGGTATGTACATACAGAATTTAAGCAAATAACAAGCTGTCATTAAAAGCTTGTGCACTGCAGAATAGTAAAGAATACATGATGATACTGATGCAAGAACGTACTGTATTACTGGATTCATAGAGTAAGAATTAGTGACGATGGTCATGCTCTCTTGTATAAGCCCAGAAGATACAACAAGCTTGTCTAGATTTTATTTTCTGTAACTGGCTATGTTTAAAACATAATACTGCTGTTCTTAAGATATCTCCTTAATGACCTCCTGGACCAGTAAATTTATGTTTTACACAAACTGAGTGCTACCTGAAACACGTGGGGCCAAATGCTGTTCAAACATCAAGTCTCTATCTTTAAAAGTGCTGTCGTGTCTGATGAAAGCTATAAAGAAATCACAGAAAGTCATCACCTTAGCAACTTATTTTATCTATGTTTACCATAACTTCAAGGCCAGATAAAACATGCTCTTCACACACTTTGTAAACATTACAATGACAGCATATTTAAACAGCTCGTGCTCAAACATGCAACACTCTCGCAAAAAACGGAAGACAAAGTTCACGTCTCGAGTTCTGCTTATTCATTCTGCGTAGATCCCTGCTTACTGGGCACTGGTTAAAACTTTGTGCAGCTTAATGAGGATAAACCTCCAAATCAGGATTATTATATTTTTAAGATCAAAGCATTCCTGAATGGAATATTGGCACCCACTTCTCAAAATCCAGAGAACTGAAAATATTACAGAACATGTTGCAAGGACCTGTGCTCTGAACCGGTGTGATAAAATGAAGTGATATTTCAGGCTGTTGCCTCCAGTCGGCATCACGTGTCTTCAATCTATGCACAACATGAACAGAAAGAAAAGTAGAGACAATAAATAACAAGAATAGTTCAGTTTAACATTATTTAAACTGGTCCACTGCCATGCACCCTTATTGATTGTAGGTCATCTTACGTCTCTTTTTGGAGAGGCACGTGAACTAATGCTGCTTGTGAGTAGCACTCCGATACTGTTTCAACAACTCACACCTTCATTCTTGTTTCACTGATTGGACCTCAGGTTTGATGAACCTGTCCAGCTGACATTCAGGCAAAAGTGGCCCAAATCTGAATTCTTTTGCCCATATCTGACGCCGGTAGATCAAAGGTGTTGACGTCCTAAAACTTTGGATGAAACCTGCTTCTGTGAACGTCCCATAACTAACGGCACAGTCCGCACTATACTGCATGCACGCATGCTTCATAATCAGCCTAAAGAATGCATTAGAGAGGAAGGAAGCTAGAATTGCTGACTGGAGAGATAATCTCTATGCAATGAGCACTCGTGCACTGACAAAGCTCCATGAAAGAATGAAGTGTCCCCTGTAGCAGCGAGTGAATGAGTCTGCCATTCACACACACGGTGATTCACAGGATTCACACCCGTATCAGTTACTCTGTTTACTGTTCACTCACATACCAGAGCTGTATTTTGTTAACTGATAACCCTAACCTAACATTTTTACAGTAAAAGCATTCATTTTGTGAGAAGTGGGCACTGCAGGTTCAAGCTTTGTTCTGTTCTGATGTTTTTAATCTACAGAATCTCAGGAAAAACAGCAGCCTGGGGATACAAATAAAACACAGACTGGTTTTTATTGTGAAGGGCAGGAAACGTAATGTACAGTATTCTTCATGACATTAACAATGATCCGTTTTTAAATGTGTCAAAACAAGACATATGACATTTATATGGTTCCTTTTCTCTGTCTCACCCCCAGGTTCCTGTTATTTTCTGGACAGATCATCCGCCTCTGTTCCCCATCCAGCTCCCAAACCTCCCCAGACTTTGTCTCTGTTCCCTTTCACCTGAAATTGTTCCCGTTCATCAGTTCTACTGAGGATTCGCATCTTGTCAACCTTCGCCCGATTGTGTTTGGTTTTAACGTCACCCTTCGTTGACGTCTGCCTGCGTTGTCCATTTACTACAGCTGCCTGATTGACTATGCCCGTGTACATTTTGCTCCTGCTTCTTCTTGCTATGCCTTTTGGTGAAACGTGACATGAGTTTTAAATCTTGTATCACGGCGGCATGTAGCTCAGTTGGTAAAGCAGTCGTCCCGCCAACCCCAGGGATAGCGGTTAGACTCCTGGGTTCTCCTGGCTACATGTATCCTTGGACAAGACGCCTAAACCCTGTAGTCCCTGTGTCCCTCACTTGTAAGTTATACAATATAATAATCTATAATCTGGACAGTATATATAATATATAATGTCCAGAAAATGACTGAAACTTCACTGTAAACCCTGTAGAACAAATCTCTGCTAAACATTGGCTACTATGGCCAAACGTTTTAACTATAGCTCACTGTAAATTCTAAAACATAGAGTCATAAAGGGAACCGATTGTTAAATTACTAATACTTTCTCCTGGGGGTCATACAGAATTATAAGGTGCACAAAATAAAAAACAGCATTAACCACCACAAGCTGCTGGTCACAACCAGGGATCTGGGGTTGAAATAAAGCTGTAGTTTTATGCATAATAATTGTGAATTAGTCCTTAAGACACAAATATTGTTATTGTTAGGTTGTTTATCACATGCAACACACATGAGGTTTTGTTTTAGTTGGTGTTTGTTTCTTTTTTTGCCTAAACAGTCACAGATGCAAACAAAGCGACTTGGTTAGGGTTTGGGTTGTGTTTAGGCGAGAAATAAACACAGAGTTAGTAGAATGAATGTTTGGATGATCGCATGACTGGTTACAGCAACAGATGGTTGTTTTATACAGGACTCAGGCATGTGCTACAGTAATACATACTTTATGTTTTTAGCTGATGCTGCAAACAACATCCAAAGTCGTGTCTCTGAACTCTTCATTAAGGAATGAAACAATATATTACTTGTGTGTATATTTGTGTTTACATGCAGTTGAGAAATCAGAATACGCAGGGAAACTGGGTTTCTCAGGTAATTGGAAAAGAGTTTACATGGGAGTTACGTAACCTGATTACTAGAAATGAACTCCGGCACTCGGTTTATTTTGGAAGCACGGTTCACAGATTTTAAGTGTACAGAGACAGAACAGACTGTTTCTAAATGTTTTCTAGATTACTTTCTTTTTCTTTCTTCCTTTCTCTCTCTGATTCCCTCATTCATCTCCTCTCATCTCGGCTGAAGCAGATACAGATTAAGAGATAAGTGTAGGCTTGTATTTACTTTACTTGTATTTACTTAATCTGTTTTTTTTGCTTATAAGTTAAACTTTCTGTAAATTTGTACATAATAAATGTCTGATTTTGTCCTTGAACTACATATTGTGGTTTTTAAGTTTTGGCCTTGTTTAGATGGAATCCTCATGTGTGATAAACTCAACTTACCTCTCTGCTCTGGGAAACAACCAGGCTGCAGTTTCTGATGGAATAATCTTCCTCAAGTCAACACTTACACAGTTAGACCAGAAAAAATCACTGTGCTTATATTTCACATTTTTTCCTTACAGGTAGGACCAGAAACTACCCTGAAGTGAGGGGCATTAAAGGGCAGCTTAAATGTTACAGTAACAGTACAGGATGCAAACTGCAATATTTACACTGCCAAAGTCTAAAATAATACACTAGAAAAACATGTATGATGTGCCACTAAAAAGTAAGATGTAATGAGTTTAATTTTACCTCCTGCATGAAGCATTGAGGTCATGATGGAGGGCACCCAGGAGGTTTTGCTGTTGGAGGCGTGGAACTCATTCTGCCAGTCCATGTAGAAGATTCCCACACATGAGGGGAAGCCCAGGGTCAAAGCCAGGACCAGGATGGTGGCAACCAGCACGACCCAGCCCCAGCCGCCATCTGGAGCTGTCGCTGCTCCCGTCACAGCCGAGGAGAAACCTTCCGGTCCGACCTCATCCGATTCGCAGTCCTTGACCTTGTGAACTTTCTCGTGCTCCATACCGTTTGACTGCTCACAAACCCTGGTGGCCTCAGAGTGGAGGTGACGATCGCTCGTGCCTCTGGTTCCATTTCTCTGAGTCATTTTGTGATTGGCAGATCGGGCAAGGCTCTTGTATTGGCTCTGCAGGGTGTGTGACTTCGTTGTCTGCCCATGTCCCTGTAGCTGCTGCGATCGGTAAGGCGACCTAAAAGCAAACAGTTCATCAGACTGTGTACAGAAGCTGAAGTAAGGTGTGGCTTTTATGGAGGGTAGTGTCTGTCTGTCTGTCTTACTTGCCACAGGACAGACCTTAAACTTCATACAGACATTCATGTCCCCCAAAAAATAAGAGGTGTGCCATGCACCTTACACTGACTGAACCCCAACATTGATGCACCTTACTCCTGCAAATGACTTGAACACTACTTATGTTCTTTCTGCTGTATTTTTGAGAGTTGCACAGTTACAGTAATGACATACTTTATTAATCCCCTTGGGGACACTTGTTGTTCATATTTAAATGTTCCCATTAGCCTTTATTTTTCATTAGCAGCACCACAGCACGAGTGAAAAAGACCAACACTGTATAGATTTGCTGTAAAATTTTGTTCATCCATTTATGTTCCCCTCTGTGACTCTTCATCTAGTGCCAATTTTAATTGGTCCTGGCGCCTGCAAAACAAACATTATTCCCACGAGCATCGGCACGTGGCGGCGCTTTCAATCTATGCCAAAGTGTTTTATCCTGTAATTAATGCATGAGAGTACTCTGTGGTGTTGACCTGGATTATCTCAGTGAACTAAAGTAACTGGCACTGTAGGTAATTTAGAAGCTGTTTCACCTTTAAGTTTGTTTACTAGAGAGCACCAACAAGTTTATCTTTAGCCTTCCTACATTAGCTGCATGACTCAGCACAGACAGCATTGGACACCACTGTGGTGGAGGCTGACATGTCTCAACAGCTAATAAACTGATTGGCTGCCAAGACTCTCAGAGGGTGAAAGGTGACTGAATTAAATATTAATGACATTTCTATCGTCGGGGTAGAGCTTTTTCAGCGTTGTCATCATGAGTATGTATAGTGAGCTGACGTTAACATCTGGCACCAGTGCTGCTAGCATGACTGTAAACTGTATAATAATTGTCTGGTGTATTATGGGATAAAGACGGACTTTGACTGTTTCATTGCTGTGACTAACTTTTCCTGTATTTGCTTTTTGGTGCAGGACAAATAGTGAACTGGTTTCATCAATGGTTTGATGTTGAGAACAGCTTGTAATGATGAGAATGAATCAGAACGGAAAAGCTGGGGGTCAGAAAAACAAAACAATTTGCTAAAATGCACTAAAATGCTCAGTAGAGCTCAAGGAAACTTTCTGTCAAGTGTTAATTTTCTGATTTTATGATCCATTGTTAACATTTAAATATTCATTACAGCAGCCTTAGTAGAGTTTTAAAGGAGCTTTTCCAGAGGTTTGGATTTGTCTTCACATTCATCCTGGGACAGCAAACAACTGGACAAACAATAGGACAATTTGCCAAGAGCAAAAAGGACTTCTGAAGGCTGAATTTGTAAAATCTGCATGCGATCTGTTCTGAGTTACAGTTACGCATCTGGGTCAAAACAAAAAGAGCTTGTGCATCCTGAACATTTGAAAAACAACCTTAATATTAACAGTTCTCCAAGCGTCTGAGTCAAGAACCTCCTGAGGATTTCTAGTCTCCAGTGTAGAATTCAAGGCCCAAGGCAGTGCAGCGTGCTTTTCACATTTCCTGTTGCTGCTTTTAGGTTAAAATACCCTTTTGAATTTTAATAGATTTTAAAATTAGGAAATGAGTGGACATCCAGGACATTATATCTCCAGTTATTCAACAAAGGGGGGGTCAGATGGGTTTGAGGATAAATATCCCTGTGTGGATGCAAAGGGAGTGAGGCCAACATGAGACTAACATGCACTCATGAAAACCCTCAAATCAATAGTCCTCTGTGCAAATGTTCCAGCTCAGCTTCCCCCAAAGACATAAAACACCATTCCCAGATGTACCAACTACCGAGTAGAGCAACATGTGCTAAGATTAGGTTCCTGAGAACATAACAATCAGCCTCATGCTCTGTAACTGAACGTACCGCACCTAAACTTTACACCTGCATGTGATAAGTATGTGGCTCAGGTTTTACAGTAGTTTCAGTGAGGAATTCGGTATCAGCGTAGTGGTCAGCACCAGTGGCAATGGAACACGAACTGTACTTCAGTAAAACCAAAATTCGATGTTTAAAAAAACATACGCCGATACAAGTACCACTTCTAACTGAAGTACTTTGAAATTTACTTCATGTAGAAGTGTTAGAAGTTCTAACTGAAGTACTTTTCATATGCTATAAGATTTAATGCAAAATTATAAAAGTACAATTACTCCACAAAGAAAACAGCTTGTTTTAAACAATACCGAACTTTATGTTGGTATTATTAAAGTCCAGTCCGGATGTGTTCCATCATTCCATCATTCTCTATAAATTACAATGGAGTGAAATTAAAAGCATCAGAAGTAGACCTCAACCCGTACTTTAATGTACTTAGTTACATACCTTTTACTGTCCATATCCTTTACAGTAAATACTGAATGTTTTGTATTATTTCACTAGGGGTGAAAGGATATCAGAACCATCAGAACCAGAACCCCTCATCACAACGGTTTCTTCCCGTCTGCTGTTGGTCTCATTAACAAGACCCAGATTTGACACAGACTGTGACACCACATGGTATCGATACTGCATCACATGAATGCACCTATTACCACACGACTCACATGGATCTTGTGTTTTTTTCTGATTTAATCCTTTTGAATCCTCCTTTTTTTCAGCTTCTCATTAAGTTCTTCTCTTCTCCCTCAGGTACGACCCTCTGCTCCTGCATGTTCTCCCTCTTGTTGCCTCCAGCTGCCGTTCTGCTCCTTGGACCCGACCAGATTCCTGCTTATATTTTGTAGCCTGACCTGTAGCTAGACGTTTCAGCTCTGTCAGTTTTCCTGCAATTGTTTCCTAGTCTGTCTGACCCGGTGGTGTTTTTTGCTTTGCTAGTCCAGTTCCCTTTTCTCTGGTATTCATATTTTCAGTTTTTTTACAGGGCATTTTGATTAATTAGGTTTTTGGGACTTAATAATTGTTAGAAACCTCCTTGCATCTATATTTTGGAACTTCTTTTGACAGAAAAGAAGTTTCGCTCGCTCCAATCGTGCTGTGCATTTGGGTCCGAACCGGTGTGAGGTGACCCTCCAGACCACTAGATCGCAATGTTGTGTATGTTGTGAGATTTTTTTACTCAGCAATTATGAATAATATTGGTGCGTTCTTTATAATATGACATTTTTGGAAAAGCCAAAATTGTAATATATCTAGGGCTGCACCTAATGATTATTTTGTTGTCGATTAATCTATCGATTAATTGATTAATCGATAGATTATTCAAGTTCTTTTATTTTTCAGTTTTTACTAAAAAAAGTCTTTTACAGACTAATAAAAAATCTGTCCACAATATATTTATTTATTGTTATTATGCTTTATTAATTGAAGCAAGAGCTTCATTCATACACACAATCATCTCACATGACACTGACATACACTGACACGATTATGTCGACGACTCGCCCCACCCCTAAATATATCACCTCGCTGACAGTGTCACAATACATCGCAATATATTGAATCTGAATATCATGATGGAGGAAGAGAGGAAGCAACAGGATAAAGGAATAAATCAGTAATAAAATGTTTTCTGTTTGTTTCACAGCAGTTTTGTTCAAAACCTCGAATAAACAATGATGCACAGCAACATCATCAACTAAATGGGGGAAGTATGAAACTTATATTTTGTCATAAATCGTACGAAATGCGGGACAAAATCGTTGAAGGGTGGTGAAAAACGCAAGCCAGGGAAAATCAGGAGGGTCGGCAAGTATGGAGACTATGTGTATGTTTTAAACTGAATTTTTTATTCTGTGTATCAATTACAATATTTTGTCATTGTTACTTGTTTTTCATGATATTCTCAAACTCCACAACGCTGGAGGTCCTGGTTGAAAGATACAACGTTTACGAGCTAAAGTTATTGATATGATATAAACCAGTGTGTGTGTTCATGCTCGCCTCATCTGTATTTGCACCTGCCTATGTGTCCTGCATTTGGGTGCCCTGTCCACACTGTCTGATAAAGCTCTGTATAAATAAATGTGTACCAGCTGTTTCTTGGCTATAAGCAGTCATCCAGTGGCGATTACAGGAAATCACTGCTCAGAGCCGAGGAATAGTCCTGAAATAGCCACTATAAAATAGTGGATTAAACACACAAGATACGGTTTAAAGTGTTAATAATAAAACAGAGAAAGTGCTGCTGGGCTAATTCCCACAACGCAAATACACTTTAGAAAGAAAACATTTTGTTTAAGAGAAACGTTACCTGTGAACTGGGAATTAAATGATCAGAAAACCATGTAAAAGTTCTCCGCCTCTTTGGTCTTAGGTCCGATTTCCAGCTCTGTGAGGCTGCAGCGAGGTTTCCCGTGTGTGAAACCTGGGCCTCTGTTAATTTTTTAATTTTTATCTAATCAACAGAATTAATGTAGTTTAATTATGTCGATTAGAAGCGAATATTTTAAGTGATTTAACTTTTAAAAATCTAACTTAAAATAATGAGCAAATATTTTTTGTTAATTTAAATCAAAAGTTAAATCAACTTAAAATATTTGCTTCTAACTGACATAATTCAATTACTTTAATTCTATTGACGAGATAAAATCAATTTTCTGTGTCATTTTTGACTGAAATTATTTATTTATTGTTTTTAAATAGGTTGCTGTGTTCTTAAGGCTTATTTACTGTGACATGTGGAAGGT
>OMLM01014611.1:0-13114 GCA_900302695.1 Helostoma temminkii
GGGGAGGGGCGGGGTCATCCCTAAATGGGTAAATATAGAACAACAACCAGATTGAGACAAGACAAAAAAACATCAGGACGAAAGGAAACTGCAGCGGGAGACAAGAGGAATATTTGCATTCACATGCTGACACACAGACAACACACACACACACAGTGAATCACAGTCTCACACACTAGAATAAAGCATATTTGTCCTTGTTGAATGATGCAGTGGAGCATTCAAGCCCAGACTCACAGACACTAAACATACAGCAAACACCACTGTTTACATGTCAGACACGTGCACAGTGGCCTTACACTGTGCGAACTTGCAACATCTTTTACATGCAGCATTGTATTTATTTTCCTTTGCACCCAAAAAGACACGCACATAATTGTCTGATGCCCTTATTGTGGCGTGCTGCATATCAAGGGTGGCACGTGCCGCTCACACGTACACGCACATGCACAAAAATTCCAAACAGTCCCTTCTCTGCTCAGATCCCTCCAGGCGAAACCTCTGCTAAAATTAAACCTCTGTGATCTAAAAATACCAGCTGGGCACGTGAGCCAAAAGACTGGATGGAGGAGACAACAAATTCAGGGGAGGGTGGTGGTGGCAGGGGAAAAAAAAATGGAAGAGAAGGGGAAAAAAAGAGGGGGAAAGAGAAGATGGGATTTGCTTGTCAGTATTTTAATCAGCTTTAAATTTCAGTGCAGAGAAAGTACTCTAATAACCCTCCCTAAATAGAACATACATCGGCTACCAGTAAGTTTTACTTTGAAAGGACAATCTGACATTATATGACTTTGGCATTAGCAATCACAAACATGTTTTTATCTGAGATCTTATAAAACCTTTAGAAACACTGAATGGATTTGGGAATGAACAGTGTGGACTCTTGCTTGGTTTTGAATGGGGATGCTCCTTTGCAGTGCTGCTGTTTAAGTGAATGGCTTCCAGCAGAAGTGCGGCTATTGTGAATGGGCAGTGAGTTCAGTGTTCAGTGAGTAGCCCAGCAGCTCCCCCATCTGGTTAAAGAGTTCCCCTACTTCAAAACTAAAGTGGGTTGTTTGAAGTCAAGATGTTCAAGTATCTTAGAAAACAGATTGCGAACAGTTACAGAGGAAGCTTCGACAAATATTGAATATTTGGGTTTTGTAAGTTATTTAAAACCTAATTTGAAAATGGGTCAACTTAAAAAAAATAATCAACCTACAGTACTGTGCAAATAATTTATGAGCTGTGACACAACCATTATGTACTAAAAAAATGATAAAATAGCACAGATTTTCCTCTCCCTATTCATGATAAATAATTAAATTAAACTGTACATCATGAAATAAATCGGCACCCTATGTCTGATCCATATGTGTCCTACATGGACATCTGTGTACAGTATATCAGTATATCTAGTCATCTAATAGATATTCAGAACTACTGTGCAGCCTTTAAAAGTATAGTTTTTTATTTAGACATAAACATTGTATTAGTAATTTAACTGTATTATCTGGTCAAACTATAACCTAAGGGCATTTAAAGATAGAAATCTTTCCCAGTGGATTAATGTTAGCATGATATCAGATTATTTTCTTGTCTTGATTAAATGTCTGGAATGTTTTCCATTTGTCAGGAAGACTTTGAGAGCAACGGAGGAATCATGAAGAAACTTCCCTCCATTAAGGAGGATGAGGAGGGATCAGGATCTGAGGGGGAGCACTCTCCTCTCCCCAAGATGCCTGCCCTTGGCAGGCTGGGTCGAGGCCTGCGCTCCCCCTTGCGCTCCCCTCTGCGTTCCCCACTGCTGCCACCGAGATCCTTCAGACCAACAAGTGATCACACCCGGCCCTCCAGCCTGCAGATCCCTGTGGTGAGCTTCAGCTGCATGCAGCCAGAGCTCAGCCCTCGGTAAGGAGCATTCATTAATTTACTGACAGGGTACATAGTGTTACAGTAGCCTGCCTAGAGGTGTCCATCCATTGTTAGCAAGCAGCAAGTAATCCTCAGTGGGAATTAGACTTGTTCCTTGTGACTTGTGAAATTATTCATTAACACAAACCTTCTACAGGCTAATTTGCATTGAGTCCCGGGAGAGATGGCAGCGCACACTGGGCTGGAGGAATTAAATTATTTTGGTACAGCTGTTTGAGTCTGGACACAAGCATAAAGTGTAGCTCTACAGTGGTAAAGAAAGTCACCAGATGTCTTGATGAATTCGGTGAGTTTTATTAACTCTTAAATCTGCTGACACATTTGACAGGAAGTCTTCATTAAATCATGAATTACCTGTTTTAAGGAAACACTATGCAAATAAGGAGGATGACCTAAATAAGAAAAACAAGAGACTAAATTAGGGAGAATATATATAACACTAACTAAGTGCTGTCAATGGGTTTTACTGGTTGATATATACAGATTTCACACCTGAGAGACTAAAACCATCAAGAAAATGACCAAAAAAATAAGCCATTTATTTATTTATACATTTAAAATAAATTAAATTTAAGTCCAAATACTTTTTTAAAGTTTACATGTTACATTTTCTGCCAGTACAACAATGAAAAGTCCATTTTACACTTAGCCTTATTATTATGGACATGTTGTCCTCTGCAGTAAACAATTACAATGATTCCATCCAGTTTTTTGTTTTTTGTTTAGTTGTTATTTACTTTGTCATATTGAATGCAAAATGTTTTTGTATTCAAACTATAATATTAATTATAATAACATAAATTTTAATATTGGTTTAGCTCCACACTCTTTTTGCCTCCACATTCCAATCCTTCATTGTTAACCCAGAGCTGACAGATTATACTAGAATTGCTGTAAATCTATAGCAGTAAGTGGTAAACCTTGATTCATGAGACACAGCTCAGTAATTAGTAAGCAGGTGTGTGCTCCTCATCTACTTTCACTGAATATGACCTTTGACCTTCTGACTCTGCCAGCTGGATAACATTTCCATAAATGTTTTATGCAAATCAAGATTTTGAATTTGACACATCAGTGAACTTCATAGAGTTCATAGAGCACAGAGGCAGTTGTTTTGCAGTTGATAAAAAAGAGACAAAAACACATTTTGACAGCTGTTTTTATTTTGGCAAAAGCCTTTAGTTTTTATTTTGGTGGCCTTGTAAAGTAACTGCTACAGTTCAGCTTTATACATAGAAATATCACATCCCTGTAAGGATTCATCCCCATAAAATGTAGATGGTTACTATACATAACTAGCTTTTCCATGAGTACCTTTGCAGTTTTTCTATAACATGTTCAGAGCTAGCACAATGGTGAGTTAGAAAACAGGAAATTCAGTCATGTCGATTCCATTGGTTAAGAGCAAAATGTCTCTATAGGTAGATCTTCTTCTGCCTTCCTCTCTTTGAATAACAAACACAGACCACGCAATTGGAGTCACTTTTAGTTCTTTGATGTTGGCTGTGTGTGGTTTAAATAGTTATGAAGATCCTGGATTGATTATTATTATAATTATTATTATTGTTGTTTTAGCTTTACAGCCCTTCGTAATCGCTGAAAAGCCACAGAAGAAGACGTTTTGTGTAATAGACTGCACTTGGAATCAGTGAACGGATGATTAATCATGATCAGGGAAACACAATTACAGCCTAGTTATTGTGTGCATATTCTGTACGTGATCTTTACCATAGCTGGTCTCTCATTTTATAGTCTGTTGCCATCGTGTGGAACTTCTGTGTCATTGTTGCCCTGACTCATTAGAAGCAAACCAGAGAAAATGTGTGTCTTAAAATCCACATCCTGCTACTATACTGCTACAAAATGTTTCTGCAATCCTGCTATGTCATGTTGTTACTATGTTATCTTATTGTCTGGTATAATTCATCAATCTCCTCCTCCTGTGTGTCCTCAGGTTTGTGGATGGAATCGAGACAGAAAACCAAAGTGGTTCAGCTCAGAAGTTTGATTTTTCTCCCAGTGCAACTCAGAGTGTCCTATCCAGCCCTGATCTGGCTACCTCAGGTTAACATACACACTCACACGCACGCGTATACAGTACTTATATCAGGTCTGATACTGTTGATACTGTTTTGAAAGTATTACTTATTTATTCTTATTCGTCAAGTCCTCACTCACTCATCATGTGCATGTGTGTGTTATATGCTGTATGTCCACAGGGGCACATGATGAGGGTGACACCATGCAGACCATTGCTAAGTTAAAACATGAGGTAAGGCTGGTAATACTATGATGATACAGTGATAAAACTGTGACAATTTTGATTACGAACGAGTACCGTAAAGGTTGACTTGATTTTGCAATTAACAGAGCTGAATCGGTTTTAATAACAGATTTAAATTCCACTATGTATTTATTGTTTATTCCGTGTAAATTGCCCCGTTTTACTTTAAATCCAACCCGTCCCAGTAGTGTGAAGAGAAAAATCAATATGTGATTTTTTTACTTTGATTCTCTTGTGTCCAGATGAACGTCCTTTCCCATCAGGTAACTGCTGTGAGTCAGGAGTTGCAGGAAATGACACGACTACTCAAACCCCTCTTCCACACCCCCTCCATGGTACTGACGCACAGTGCTCTGACTCCGCCTCCCAGCGTGTCATCACACAGCTGCTCTCCGGCCCCGCCCCTTCTTACCCAACGCGCACCTGTGGACTTTTCAAACAATCAAAATAGTCAATTAATTCGGGTATCAGATCCGTCCTCTCCTCAGTTGAGCACGCAGGTGTTACAAGGAGAGCGCGATCCACCTCAGTGTTCGTCATCACGAACCATCACCTCTCATATTCCTCCAGTTTCTCATCACCCCAGTGCAGCACCCCTGGTCTCTCATTGCTCAGCTCCACCTTCACTCAACAGCTCTCCCCATGAGCACACAGTTGCACTACATCCATACCCATCCTCCTCCATCCCCTCCCTTTCTTCATCAAGCCACCCATCGTCTGCCACCCCCATTCTGGTCGACTTATCAGAGCCTTCAGCTGTGCCTACACATTCTCAACCCTGTCTCCCACACCAGTCCCAGTCCGAGTCCCAGCTCCACTTTCAGCCTGAGTGCCCCTTCACATCTCAGTCTTACCCCCATTCCCTTTCCCAGCCTCACCTGTTGCCCCTTCTCCAGCCCTCTAGCATAGCACCACACCCCGGAGAACCTCTCCTGAACCTGCAGGATGTGGAGTGGGGGCAGCACACGACTCAACTCAACTTCATCGATGAAGGACAGCAGTCAGTGTGAACAGACAGGCACAGGACTGAGAGACAGGACCAGCATGCCACACGTCTTACTGCATGACAAACATTTGCCCAAAGTTTGGCATGTGAGTTACGATGTAAATACATCAAATTTAAACTATTATATAAACAAGTATGAGCACCAGGTGTTAGCAGATATGATAATAAAACTGTTTGTTTTATGGTTTCCGTTTGATTTGTTTCTGGGTACACTGAGTGGTGTAAAAGCTTGTGAAAAAGTTGCTTCTCCTGATCTACAGTTTGGAGTTTCCATATTCCTGCAGTGATGTAGCTGTGCATTAACATGTGTCAGTAAGCTTTTAGGTGAAGTTCTGTCACCAAACTGAGACTTGCTAATTCTGCATTGTATTGCAGTGTAGTGTAAGTGAACAAGTGGACTGTGAAATGTGTGCACGTCACAGGTGAGTTTATTTTACAAGTTTCCAGCCAATGAGCAAAGAGTGATGTTTAGAATTTTTAGATGAATGATAGTGAGAATTGTTTAAGCAGTTAAACATGCTAATATATAACAAAACACTCTATAATAGTCTTTGAGAATGGCTTTGTGAAATTGGGTCTTTTTGTGGAAATCTGTGAACATGAAACACCACATTGTGCAAATTTACAGGATAAAAGCTGTATATTAATTAGATTTCTCTACAAAAATACTGGAAATGATCCTTTAGGTTTTACAGCAACCTAAAATATATAATTTTGTAGTAATGTGATTTTTATAGTATAGTTTTTTCTAAGAGGACTTGGAGTCATTTTAGCTCCCAATCAGTATTCAGCTGTATAACAGAACAATCTTTTGGACAAAAAAATGATAACTCATAGTCCACTGCTAGAAGCTTCTGGACCTTTTAACCTGTTGCAGATATTTGAGCTAAGCTGTCCTGTATAAATAAGATGCTGTGCAGTGCCAGTCACACACACACACACACACACACACACACACACACACACACACAGAGTGATGACAGAACACTGTAAGACATGTCATTCAGGTTTATTGTACTGTAGCCATAGTGGAGCTGTGTCAGCTGTGAAAGCAGATAGTGGCTACTCAGTCAGTCTTCTGAAAGACTGCACAGTGGGACATACTGCACCCCAGTCCACCGACTTGCGATACTCGCCTTTCTCCAGCAGGTACTGGCGACCTTTGTAGTTGGGATGCTCGTAGAAGACCCACCAGCCTCCCAGGACCCTGCAGGAGTGAACCTCTCTCCAGTGGAACTTCTCCAGCACAGAGGGACAGTCCTCAGTTGCTTCAAACACCTGACCGGCAAAATCCCCTTTTCCATACAGCTGGATCTTGTAAGGATCACCACTTGTCTGAGTGAAGATGATAGAGGAGGTAAATAGGCAAACTGAGAAGAATAACGGTTTGGAGATTTTATGACTAGTTGGAGTAACAAAGATGTGATGCAGATATGGCTGAGGAAAGAAAACCTTTAATGGGAGTTTGATGAAGATTTGGAAAAAAGCTAGGAAATGGAAGGTGGATGGCATAATTGAGAATGTGCTGCATCAAAGGTGGTGATTTGATTAGTATTACTGCAAAAATCATCTTTAACAAGCCATTTAGTCTCATATTTACTGTCCTACTTCTTGCTCCTGGTACAGTTTCTGATTTTATAGACTGAAATGTGTACAAATGGAGCAATGTTGCTCTATGGTATTGTAGCATTATCACAGACCCTTCTGCAAAGTATGCCTGAAGACTTACTGCAAAGCGGACCATCTTGCAGGAGCTGACTCTGTCATTGAGGCCGTTCCAACTCTGGTAGTCTGGGTACTCGCCTCTGGTCAGGATGTACTGGTAACCTGTGTAGTTTGGTCTCTCATAGATCACCCAGGTCCCATTCTCAACACGGGCTGAATTACAGCGACTCAGGTAGGAGTGGAAGTCGACACAGTTGCTGTCGCACTCGTACCTGCGACCCTGGTAGTTCTTGTCCTCATAGAAGATGATCTGGGGGGTGGGAGGTAAGCAATAACCTGATATGAAATTGTTTAAAAGACTGCACTTGATAAGAATATTTTGTACCTTTTATCTGGGTTGTAATATTGCACATTTAAGTACAAGCCTGTGTGAACATTTAGAAATGCAAGTGAGTGTCTCTTCTACTCACCCTGCCCATTTTAGGATTAGCTGTGCTCCACTGTGTGGCCTCAGTTGAATGTGTATTATGTAATGTTAATACTATCTATGTGTGTGTATATGTGTGTCCTCATACACTCACTTGTTCTCTTTTATACCTTCTGGGCCCTCTGTAATTGAGACAACTGCTTTGTCATGAGAATGACATCCAAAATTTGAGTCAGTGGTTCCATTGCTAGTTGTGTTTTCCAGAAAGAGGCTGTGGGATTACACTGCATAAAGACTTCAACCACTGACTGACAACAAATTGTAAACACACTACAAACACACATAAGCACAGAAACACTCCATACACACTACTTACAAATATTTGGACCTCTATTTAATTATTGCATAAATGTAAAAACGTCAGCAGTGCTTAACCCACTAGCACAGACTTTTTGCCTTCTCATGCAGTAAGGGAACAAAACTGTGCCACAGATGTGTGTGTGCACCGGTGGGTCCCTGTGCACAAACATGTATAAAGTCCTCCCAAACCTCCTTTGTAATGTAAGACCGCTAGACAGACATAGTTTGTAGTTATTTTGTCTTTCTAGTTTTGTTTGTCATGTCTCTTTTTTGTCATTTTGTGGTCGACAGTTTATGGTCATTTAGTTTATTTTTGGTCTTTATTTTGTCCTATTTGGTATTTGGCTCTTTTAAGATGATTATGCATCGCTTTATGATGTTTTGTGTGTGTGTGTGTGTGTGTGTGTGTGTGCAATTTAGAATAAGTGTCCTCTGTACATACATGCACTGTAAGGACTATACATATTTAGCTGCAGTTTCTGTAAAGTGTTGTTTCCCCATTAATCCCTTTAACCTAAACCCAACCACACTTCAACAGTTTGCCAAGCCTAACCATAACCTAACCTCTTCTCCAACCAAACTCCAACCAGAACACACAGAGAGACAATATTGAAAGGATAAATTGACTATGACCATATAGTTTTCTTAGCAGGCCTGCTGAGCACAAGCCCAATAAGCCAATAAGAGTGTTATTCATTTGAAAAATTACCTACAAGAAACACAAAGTGCTACTAAAGAGACACGTGACCAAATAAAAGTCACGAAAAAACACAGCAAAGAGTTGAAGAACAACCTAAAAGAGACACACAACAAGCATGAAAACTGACCAAAACTTATGCACAAAGTTGGTGGAGGTGACTAGTTACACGTGTGTCGAGCAGTTCAACATTTGCATTGAAAATGCCAATATTAATAGATAAAGATTAATGGATTCTATACAATTTTGAGAATAAAATTAAATTTAACATTTTTTGACTCCATGTAATTACATTAAGCGCCACACTGGGGCAGCATTTTCCACAGTGTGTATACAGCAGTGAGGTCTGCTTTCCTCTTCACAGGTACAGGATTTCTATTATTTCAGTCATTTTTGCTGAGTAGTCTAAATATAATATGTTTACATTATATATAAATTAACTCCGCATCACAAAGTGTAAATCACCAGTTAATTTGAAAACCAACAATTTAAATTCTTTTCAACTAAAAATGTCTAAAAAATAATTAAGTGCTTCTGGTTTTCTGGTCAGAATTAGCCATGTTCTTATATCTTAACATTACAATAAATCAAATACTTTTGGTTTTGGACCGTCGGCCATACAAATCAAGAATTTGAAATGAGATACAGATTTCTCACACATCAACACTTTTATACGCATAGAATTCCTTGTGGGGCAAAATAAACGATCCTCCAAACACAGTACTTTCAGACCATAATAGCAAGCAGAACATCAGTATTTAATGTTACAGGTAATAAGAGCTGGCTTGTTTTCACTGGAGCCTTATGAAAGCAGCGATTGTAACACATACCATCACACACACACACACTTGTGGTGAGCTGTCAGAAATACTTAGCACGATGTAGGACAGACAAGTTTTGGCAGTTTGCACATATACAAACACACACACACACAAACCACAGAGGAGGAGCGACAGGAAGGCAGACAGGCTGAATAGTAATGATAGGTGACTATTCTTCCATCTAGTATAAATCAAGGAATGCTGACCACTACTGGTGAAATCCAGGCCTGCTATTTGAAGAGACAAACAAACCAATCTATAAATGATAGATGGACAGAATAATATACCTCTTTTCTAAAAAGAAAAAAATGTTATTTTAAAATTTATTTTTTTGCAAAGACGAAAATGACAGAGTTTGTTATAATCAAACAATATAGCAGTACAATGACTTTATACCAGAAATAAGTGAGCTGAATTAAATTAAAACTTCACTTTATCTAAAAACTGTAGCCTAGTTTTGAAACAAAAGTCAATGAGTAATGTTATATTGGAATAAACTCAAATTCCTTGGATTAAAAGCAGAATCATAAAAGTAAAATTTGAGTTTAAATGTCAGATTTTCAGTTTCTGATTTCATTGTCCTTCTCCATTTTCTGATCTTACCCCAAACCTCTGTTTTAAATAGTGACAACAAAGACATCAAAATCCCTAAACCCTAAAATATACAGTTAAACAGTTTTCTTCAGCTTGTCTTCATTGTGTAAAGGGGCTTCAGGCAGATATGATGAAGAAGAACGACAGGAATAAGTAAATGTAATCACGTCTTAGGTTTTTTTTCACAAGAAGCAAATGCAAACGAAAAATCATCTTCTTGTAAAACATAATCTAATCTAATCTGAACACAGACTCAGTTCTGTACACTTGTTAAACTCCTTAAGATGATGCCACTGGACACAGACCATACCAGTCTGACGTTCACTGACGAAGCAGGTCTGAATTTATGCATCCATGATGTCAATTCAATTTAATTTATTTGTGTTTTTCACCACTAGAGGGCAGAAAATCAGCTTCTTTATTATGTCTTGTCTGACAACATGTAACTTAAAACATTTCTGTATATTTCTTCATATTCCATGATCCTTATACATCTAAAAAATCTTTAATCCACTTCCATGTTTGTATATTAATAACATTTTCCTAACCTCATGCTGTTTCTGTTCCTCTCCTGTTCTCTGATATCACAGTATTTATCCTTTCTAAATCTGTTATCACATTATTCAATTTGCTTTCTAAAGGAAAAATTACCTTAATCAAACATGGCACTAAGTTTTCCCAACTTTATATTTTTATTGATTTCATGTAGAACATTTTGTTCTACAGTACTTACAGGGTTCACATAAGTTAAAGATTATAATTTGAATAAGTGCATTTTTATATGAACTTCTGTATCTGGGTTTCCCTCCCAAACACATCTCCCTCCTCCCTCTTTCTCGCTCTTTTTCTCTGCCCCTCTCTCTCTCTACATGTGTCATTATCCTGCTCTTTACTCAGCCGACAGCAGCAGTCTGTCCTCATCACTCTTCGCCTTTGTATCTCCTTTCTCAGTTTCCTTGTGCTTGTTTCCTTTTCTTCTTTTTTAAACAAAAGCAAACATTGGAAATTTCATACACTTTCAGGCTGGATTCACTCGTTCTCACCAATGGATGGAGTTTATTCCCCAGCAAACACAGTGACTTCTTAAAAAGTGAGTGAACCTTTACTGAAAAGCTCTCCTCGTCCAGGTATGTAGGATTAAAACTAGGTAAACTGTAATAAATACGTTCAAATAATCAGTGGAGATATCCACACATGCCTAAATCTAAGATTAGAGTTGTTTAACATAAGACAAAAGCTAATTAATGTTGTGCTTTTTACATGATCAAATAGTTTGTAAATGCAGTGCTGTGGACGTAAAGTGTTTGATTTATTAAAGTAAGTGTAACTCAGTCCAAAACCTTAAATCTGCAACCAAATGTAACCATAAAAAGATGTTTTTCTTTATAATAAAAGGATTTTACAAAAGTGCTGTCACTTTAATGAAAAGATATTACATGAAGATTATAACTAAATAAAATAAAGGTATGTTAATGTAAGTAAATTTTATTTAATTTATTCGCTGTAATTCTGTTATAACTTGTTTACTTAAATTCCTATTTAGGATGAGTCAAAGAAATTCTTCTTTAATTTCCATACACTTTCTCTACAAGCTCACACATTAGAAGTGTCTGTGTTTTGTTTCGCTTTTATAAAATACCTGTAAAAATATTTTTTTTCTATCAACTTCAGTTTCACACATTTCTTTTTTGACAAACTCAGAGGAGTGCAACAGCATTCATAACTTTTTTTTTTTAAATTAATAGTAGGAAAGTCTGGTTTTTAAAAACAATCTGCATCCTTTTGTTTCTGCAAAGTTCTGGGATTGACACTACAGGTCATCATAACTGTATATGTTCATAGTTTATGATGGGAATTTCTTACAGGATCCAACATATAGGAGGAAACAGCATATAGACTGTTTAACCACTAAAATATTTGGAGGCCTGTCCCAGCATGCACATGGTACATCACCATTGTTTTTAAGTCTTGCTGACATGTGCTCCATATAAAATTATGTATAAACCATAACTATCGTTGTAACATTATAAAATATTATGCATTTATTGTATTGTACATATTATGTACACTCTCAAAGAGTTATATGTAGCATGACATGTTGAAAAGTTGGTTTAAAGTTCAATTTAAAATCAATAAATATTAATATCACCTTTTTCAAAGCGACATAATACACTTTTCAAGCGTCAGTTATTTTAACAGGCTACAGTTTCATTGACCCTGCTCACAGACGTGTCATTAGTTAAACACAGCTGCAGCTAATAACATTAATAATGAGCGCAGCTACGTGTGATTTACTGTGCCATTGAGCATTAACAATAGGAGAATTCGCCAGTGCTCATTGGCATATATAGTCAATAGCGGTTCATTTGGCACACCTGAATCAAACGGAGCCATTATTAGCCTAATTTTATTAGCTGCAGCTGCGTCTGTCGTGCTGTAACACATCAGGTGAAAAGGCTCCGCTGTCAGAGCTGCTGCAGCTGCGAGCGAAGACAACGCAGTGGTTCAGTTAGAAAAATGAAAACCTCACCAAAATAAAGTAAGTAAACCTTTGGATATTTATGCCGAATTTACCTGAATAACCTTAATATTTAGGAAATGTTTAGTGTAGAAGTGCCATTGCACACAGTGAATCGCAAATAATAAACAATAGTTGATTTTACTTTTATTTCAGTGACATTCATGGCGTATTCTTGCTAGGCCAAGAAGGGGTTACGTCTGCGTTGACAAAAAGTTGTGAACTAGCTGTGGCAGCAACAGTTAAAATATGTAGTGGTAATTATATATATATATATATGAACATAATATGACCAAATATTGTGTTTTATAATATGACTAAATAGTGTTATACATAGCTAATATGATATTGCACCATTAGTTTCAAGTTAAGGCTACAATAGCAAAGTAACGGGCTCTTTCATAGGATAAACCATAAAACTCAAAGCTCAAAAATAAGAAGTATGATGAGGTTTCATTTGTCCCACAGTTTGATAAAGTTTACTCCTTTTACTGCACATAAACAGAAATAACTGTGTGAAAATTAAGATACTGGAGGGATTTAGGTTGAATAAAAAATAGACAAATGCATGACATACAGTAGGACGGTTTTTACTCTGTGGTTTAAAGTCAGTGTAATTGGGAAAGGTGGGACTGATTGGACATTTTAAAGATACATCATAGTCTGATTATTTACAGACTTAGTGGAAAAAATGGTTTTTAAATGAAGACCACCTGAGGCAGTGAAAGCATGTACGTGACCCACTGATAATTTAACTCTGGAGGAATACATAGTGTTTTCTCTTTTACTGGAAACTAAGACAGGCTGTTTTCTCACACATGGCAGAGC
>OMLM01014611.1:26214-38962 GCA_900302695.1 Helostoma temminkii
ATTAGACCAATGTGCAGCATTTATTGGAATAAAGCATAGCTGAAATTCAATTATTTGTTTTATCTGACTGTTGATACAAAACCCATAGATTTCAATTATTCAATATACTACTAAGAAAAGCATCAAATCTCTTAATAATGAACCAGATATCAAAATAGTTGCTGGTTAATTGTTTTACATGCATTCTTTAACTTGCCTGACAGATGATAGATGGCCTCTTTTTCATAATTACATTTGTGCAAGTAGCAAATAATGAGAAATATGGTTTTAAATTCCTTTCTAAAGCTAAATGGTTAGCTTGATTTGACTTTCTGAGACACACACACACACACACACAGCTGAAATGCTGCTAAGTATTTTTTATAAACACATGTGGTTTCATCATCACCTCACCACACACTTAGTGCGCTGTGTAATCTCCCTCTCTTGCTCACACACACATGCATGTATGCTCTCACAAACACACACACACAAATATTGATACCATCCCATGGGAAAGGATGCAAACACGCACACATCAATTATCCTGCTCACACACACCCTGCAGTCATTAGACTCAAGAGTGTGTCATTTCAACTTGTGATTTATACACAGGACTTAGTCATGATGTAATTAGTGATTAGGGGAAGTGTGTGGGTGGTGTGTGTTTGCAGCCTGACTCATGTGAGTTTTAATCCTCAGTGTTTCCCATGTTGAGCTTCCACCAGTCCCTTAAAGGTTGTGCCTGTACTGCTCTGAAGAACTGACCACGTTGCATGTTGGGAAAGGTATAAACCAGCAATTAGTTGGTCAGCTGCTGATCTGTAACAGTCCGCATGTATTTATTAACTGACTTTTGGTTGAATTGGTTTTGAGAATAAACTTCTGACTTTAGAGCTTTGTTTTACTCACATGGTCCTGATCCTCTCCTGGTGAATGTCTCAGAATAAGGAAATGTGTTAACAGCTAAAATATTGTGCTTGCTTTTGTCCAGGTAATTGAACTTGGGCCCATTTCTCTACCTCTATAATACTATGGTATTATATCTTGTGTATCTCTCTGTAGAGTATGATCTCAGCGATAGTCAACAGTTCCTACTACGCCAACGTCTCCACGTCTAAATGCCAGGAGTTTGGACGGTGGTACAAGAGGTACAAACGCATCAAAGGTAACTTTTAATCTCACATCTAAAAAGATGTTTGAATTTACCTGAACAAAGCAACAATTGGTGTTACTTTTCCAGAACCAGATTGCTTGTTTATATGATGGAGTCAGCTTAACTTCGTGCCACAAATTTAAAGTTTACCAGTTCACCTCTGTTGTTTGTGAGTGCAGACAGAAATATCAGAAACAAGACAGATGCCTTAAAAACCTACTAATTACTGCAAACAGACATCTTACTCAAATCTTATATTAATCTATCTGGAATAAGGTAAAATATAAACCCCTTAATAATTTGGTGAGGACAACTAAGTAGCAATCTCTATGGTAAATTTCAAATATATGCAAAAAGCGTGAAAAAAACTCTGCTCTCTCCAGTTGTAATTGTACTGTTGTGACACATGTAAACATGATTTTTCTCAGTCATCAGGCTCAGTGTGTGTATGGATGCCATTTTTCACAGGTGTTTCACACTAGTCTCTAGGTTCAGTGTTCAGTAACTTCCCAGTCACTTCCCTTTTCGTGCCTTGTTAAAACTTTTCTACTTATTTGTCTCATGGTGCTTTGAAAAGTCAAAAAAGGTGGAGAATGTCAGAGCTCTTTTAAAACTGACACTCACTGCTAATCACAGCTCAACTTAATTTGACTCACCTGCCTGGCTGCCTTTGTTTTTCTGATTTGGTTGCACTGAAATGTGATCCTTTTCCATTCTTCTGTCCACCCCCTGTATCGGTATGAGCATGTGTCAGGCTGTATGTGTCTAATCTGCTGCATGAGACGTCTGTCAGTGACAGCTCTCAGTAGGAAGGAACTGTCACGCATGGTTCACATTAATGTCACCCTTAATACACATGACAAAACTAAATGCTCTTAACTCCTAATGGAAAACAGCAGCTACCCCCCCAACACACACAGCACCAGGAGTAAGAGCTCCTCTTACACTTCTTCTAGACACACACACACACACACACACAAGGTAAAAATCTGAAACCTACCAAACCTCACTTCAACTTTTATTCCCTTAATAACAAAAAACTTGACTCTCAACCAGACCCAGCAGAATCGTAATAAGAAGCAGATTTATGTGGAGAAGAGCAATGAGGCCGTTAAAATCACAAGCAGAAAAGGTGGAGTTCAGTCCTCGTGGGTACATGGTATTTGTGATGCTGTAAATACAACAGCCTTGTCTCATATACGACCAAATTTTACGTGCTACCACTTCCACAAATGTTTTTCATCAGTAATGAAATATTTCCAGTGTTGTACAAAAAAAGCAGCATTTACATTTATTAGTTATTCCCAGACTGAACATAAAAGTGTTAGTGATAACATGTGAATGTTGTACTCTGCATTAAACACCCTCTGATGTAGCATTTAGGCTGCAGCAGCATACAAAAAGGTTTTTATTTATGGTCTGAGAACAGATGGTTGAGTAATGTTCGTTCCTTCTTTGGTGTATGTGTGGATACAGTAGAGAGTGCATCAGCATGTGATCTCTACTTGTACTCACTACTCTTAATTTCCCCACAGGTGAATACATTGAGAAGATGTGGTCAACACAGGACAAAGCAGATATAAAAGGTACAGTAGAGTATGATTTAATAATATGAAGAAAAAGCATATTTATTGAAATCTGAATTTTCGCTTGTTAAAATACTGTTGGTGCCTGTAGACATATACAAAACATACTTTTAACTTAAATAGAAATAGCCTACTAGAAATATTCCAAATACTTCAACTCTGGTGTCACATATCTGGCGTCGTTAAAATCTCTGCTCTTTAAATATTTAAAATACTCTGCTAGGTTTAATAAAAGAAAAAAGATGGGGTGGATTTGCAGATGTGGCAGGGTCAGAGCACTTAACTGGTGTATGGTCATGGCTGAGGTTTGTTTACTGGATGAAGTTTAAGATTCTGGTCAGATTTAAGATTTTGGTCAGGTGTTGGGGACAGACTGTAGTTAATGAAAGATTCTCAGAAATATATTAAGCTGTTTGTGTATGTGTTTGTGTGTGCGCGTGTGTTAACACAGTTGAGAGGGACCTGAGTGTCATCAGCCAACATCCTCCCTCGCTCTTATCCTCCCCCACCCATCTGGGCACCATTAGCAGCCCTGGAGCGCTTTCCATCAAGAGTGGCCTCGGGGACACTCAGACCTCCACCCAGCCTCACTGTCTGCCTCACCCTGCCGGCCAGCACCACCCCAGTCCTCCACTGCGTCCCCAGGCTCCCCCTCTCCTGGGCCACAGCGGGCTGCTATCCCCCCAGCTCTCCCCTCAGCTTGTCCGTCAGCAGCTCGCCATGGCCCACCTCATCAACCAGCAGCTGGCTGTCAGCCGCCTGCTTGCCCATCACCACCCACAAGGAGTCAACCAGCAGTTTCTCAACCACCCTCCCATCCCGAGGACCTGCAAGACCTCCGGAGCCGCTTCTGAGCTCAGTCTTAACTGCTCAGGTGCTGAAGTCTCTGCTGACATTTACCAGCAAGTCAGGAACGAGCTGAAGAGGGCCAGCGTCTCCCAGGCAGTGTTTGCACGCGTGGCTTTTAACCGCACACAGGTCAATTGGTCATAAACAATACAGTCAGAAAATTATGATGAAAAACGTAATCTCTTATAATCTAACGATGAATAACTGTGTGTGGCTGCAGGGCTTGCTGTCTGAGATCCTTCGGAAGGAGGAGGATCCTCGCTCGGCCTCTCAGTCGCTGCTCGTTAACCTGAAGGCCATGCAGAACTTCCTCAACCTGCCAGAAGGCGAGCGAGATCGCATCTACCAGGAGGAGAGAGAAAGGAGCACCAACACTAACCACAACCACCCCACCAACCACATCTCTAATGTCAACCCACACAGACACACACAGGTACACACACACACAAAGACCAGCTCTGCAGGTGGTCAGTGGGAGACATACAGGCATCTATGAGCTTGTGGTACAGTTTAGTTTATTGTTATCCTCTGTAAACCAGCTACACAGTCTTGTAGCACATATCTAGTCCATTTACATACTTGTTATGATGTTCATCACAGTTTTTTGCTGCTGTTCATGTTTGCAATAGGTATAAATAATAAAGACACAAAAACACAATCTAGATTATGAGATTATAGCAGAGATCCACCAAACTTTTCAAATATGAAAGTATCACCTTCAGTTGTGATGACTTAACAGGGAAATTGGTCACTTTTCTAAATGTGTGAATTATTGTTTTTTGTAAGTGACTTTTTCTAAGCTTCACCTCAGTTTCTGTGTCCCACTCTGTGTAGACAAAGTGCATGTCTGGTGCAGAGCTACCACTGAAGCTGGACTCACTGGTGAACATCACATCAGGAATCTATGAAGAGATCCAGCAGGAGATGAAGAGGGCAAAGGTCTCCCAGGCACTGTTTGCCAAGGTGGCTGCCAATAAAAGTCAGGTCAGTTCTAATAAAACGAGCGTTTAAAGCTACATTTTAAGGCACTTTAACAAAACTGTGAAATCTAAAAATATCCTCTCAGCTCACTGCTGTTCTTTCTAAAATGAACTTGCATAGCCATGTTGGTGGACTCCTGAAACAGAGCCCAAGCAAAAATATTCAGTTTCTGGAGAAAATCACACTGAGCACAACTTTCTTTCTTCTTTTGGATAATTTAATTCCTACTTTCTGTTATTTAACCAAATGCTTTGTCATCTTAAGAACTGAAAACTTTAAAGTTTTGTTGACGTGCAGATAAATGTTTTTTTTTTTAAGTTTACATTCATAACCCTCATGTGATGCATTCTTGTACACAGTTCTGGCTGAGTTGATGATGTTTGAAGGAGCTGATGATGGTGTAACAGAGGTGTGTTACTGTGTGTGTGGGCATGTGGAGTATCTGATTACTGTATGCTGTGGCATACCGTCATGTCTACATCCTCATATAAACAATGAGGGCGAGTGAGGCAGAGATCAAAGTATAATCTACACTGGAAGGAGAGAGTGGGAGACAAAAAGGAAGACTATTGTTGGAAACCAGTCTAAAAACCTTGGTGTTTTTTGTTTGTTGCAGCTAATAATTTATTACCAACGCTCACTGAGATAGTGAGACAGTTTATATTACAGTGAGACCCTGAGAGAGATGCAAATTGTAAATGGACTGATATGAGTATAGGGAAGTGGGGTGTGAACTGGGGGAGCAGAAGGATGCAAGACGGAGGAAAAGAGATGAGATGACAGAGAGATGATCACATTATTACCATTAATTTTCAGGCTGGAGGCTGTGCATAAACAACAGCTGGTGGCAGATCCTGGGTCAGCCTAGCAGAGATAATCCAATCTTCTCACAAACACACAAACTTGCAGACATTCACTGCTGCCCTGGGACTTTTTAGGGAACAACTTGCGTTCTGTTTTCAAGTTTATATAAGAAATTTTCATATGCCGTAATGTCAGCAGTCAGTGTTTATGATTCATGACTTTCAGAATCAGGCTCAGTTCTTGTCCAACAACTCATGATTAGAGTTTCAACTTCGTCAGCTCAGTTATTTAAACCAAACGTGGTGATTAAAAATGGATTGAGCTAGCCAATGTGTTGCATTAAATATGTGAGCATGTGCACAGCGTTTGCGGTTTTTAGGCGCGCATATGGTCACAAAAAATCAAAAACATAGTGACACAAGAAATACGATAAGTGATGGTAACTACCACCAAACACAGCCTGGTGGTCTGCTGAAAACTTGCACAGAAAAACAAGTTTTTCAAATGACCACTGGTTGTTGTACAAAAAAATAAGCAATTGCTACAATCATGACTTAACATCAACAAATGTTGTAACGTACCAGTGTCTGTGTTGATGATGAACTGAAGACTCTGGGGACTTTTTTTATGTGTGTTTTGTCACTACAGGACCAAGGTCAGTTTTTAACAGATTTAGACCCACAGCAGACAGGTCAAACATTTTTACAAACTTTGACAACCATTTGTCAGCCACTATTATTCATGGCTTATGTCCTGCCGCTAATAGGAGCAAGTTGTTGCAGTAGATGTTGGTGGGTTAAACCAGTTTTTCTTTGTGTGCTCTAGGGTTGGCTATGTGAGCTGCTCAGGTGGAAAGAGAGCCCGAGCCCCGAGAACCGCACTCTGTGGGAGAATCTGTGCACCATCAGGAGGTTCCTGGCATTACCGCAGGCCGACCGAGACCAGGTTTATGAGGAGGAGTCACGGCAGCAGCACAGCGACAGACTCCACACTGTCCTGCACATCCCAGATCAGCAGGTACGATGCACCAGAAAATTGCTTGTCGATCAAATTTCAAATTAAATTTATTAATATAGCACTTAATAAAGTGTCAGTCAGTCTCAGTCAGTAAAAAATAAAGAGAGGCCATTAAAGAAAGGAATGACTTAACTTTACTTAATAACCTCAGCTGGACAAAGTTGGAACCGAAGTGATCTGGGTCTATTTCAAATTTTTGGTGATTAAGAAGAAATCAGTAAATAAATCTGTTTTATTTTGAAAATAAAAAATATTCAGCGGAAAAATACACCAAAAATATACCAACTCCAATATGCAACAGCCATAAAGTGTTTTTATGAGTGGAAAAAGTGGAAAAAGCAACATGTGAGTGTGAGTGGCTTGATGTTTTACTATGAGTTTTCTCCATCTCTCTGATCCTACCACCTGCTCCTCTCAGCAGCCGTCCTCTTTGTCATGTTTGTGTCCCATAAGTCATTGAAAATAGAAGTGGTAAATGACCAGCCCACACATTTCCTGCTAAACACTCCTCCATCCCACCCTCTCCCCAAAACCAAAATGCTCCCCAGTCTGGCGCTAACCTCAATATTATTCAGAACACAGCCTGTAATTATTGAAGCAGAGAAAAAGGAATTGCCATTATCTTTATTTAGGTCCTTTAATTTTGATGGACCACAGATTTATGTTGTTGAATTCCTGTGTTTGGGTGTGCTAGCCACCCCACCCTGTTAATACGCTCTAGTAGTGCGGTTGTTTGTGTGATGAATTTGGGAGGTTAGTGTGCATGTTGGTGGGTGAAGCTGGTCGGTCACACTTCCGCTTGTACTACATTTCCTTTAATGATTGTGCAGAGGGAGCTGAGTGTTTCACTTATTATTCTGGTGATGAGGAGTTTAAGGTTTGTATTGTAATTACACTCCATGAGACATGTTCACATAAATGGTGCAACTGTTGTTGTTTAAATCTGCAGCAGTAATTTGTTGGTTCTTACAACACATACATTTGACCCATTTTCTCTACAGTGTAGACTTGTTATGTGTTATATATTTTATATGATCACAAAACAGTGTAATCTTTACATAAAAACCTAATTATTAGTTGTAAGTTAGTTCCATACACTATTAATTATACTGACAAGTATCTTAAATCATGTTATATATGTACTGTAATATGTACAATTATTGTTCGATATTTGATCACCACATTTTTATAATTAGCTCAAAGTACAAAAGCAACAACTGACAAATAACAACCAATATATGGTGGCTCCGGGGATACAGTATGTTAGTAGTAAAGAACTGATTGAAAGGGCGTCTTTTTTTTTGTCTGGTAGCAAAAAGAAAAAATAATGTTATGTAAATTTGGTCACTCCTGTCTGTAGCTGTTCACTTCGGCTTGTTGAGCAGTTGACCAAACAAAGAACTGTTAATATAAGTCTGAGGACTTTTTCTATTTCTATTTTCTTCTGCTAATGAAAAATGTTTAAATGTAGTCATAAAAAACATGATTATTTTATTTTTAACCGCAAAAAGCAATGACTAAATGTTACTTTAGATCTCAATAAAGGCAACACTAGTTTTGTGTAGAGGCTGTTCACTGATGACAGCACATCACCATTTAGTCACTAAAAACCATCAAGGACCAGTTGCTTTTCTTTTTTTGCTTTTCAGTTCTGCTTTTTTAATACTGTGACATAATTTTACATACACAAATGTACATTAATTAAATTATTCTTGCATTTTCAATAGACACTACACAGGCTGCCCATTCCACCTCTGACAGACCCATCTGCTATTCATGAAGAACGACAGTCCGTCCCACTGCCGGTGTCGCATGGCTCAGAAGATGAATCTCAGCGTGGGATGAGCCCTGGCCTTGGAAGTGGAGGACCAAAGAAAGCTCGTTCTCGGACACGGATTTCCCTGGAGGCTCTGGGAATCCTGCAGAGCTTCATTGGTGATGTGGGCCTCTACCCAGACCAGGAGGCTATCCACACCCTGTCAGCCCAACTGGACCTGCCCAAACACACCATCATAAAGTTCTTCCAGAACCAGCGCTACAACGTCAAGCACCACAGCCACACCAGAGAGCCGGTCCATGGTGAGGACGACGGGGAGAGTTTGAGTCCCAGCGAGGGATGCATAGGCACAGCAGAAACACGAGTGGAGGAGGTGCTCTCTGCTTCTGAGGAGTCAAGTGAGGATGGGAGAGGATCAGTGGAGGAGTTCCGAACAGAGGAGGAAGACAGAGGAGATGGAAAAGAGGTAGAAATGGAGGTAGATAAGGAAGAAGGGGATGATGGGAAAATCTCAGGGCCGGCAACTTCCTCCCTGTCCCCCTACAGCAGTCTGGACAGCCCCCACTCTGCAGAGCAACAGAGATAACAGCAGAGAAACAAGACTGAGACCGGAGAGAAATATTACAAACACCATGAAACTGTGAAGACCACACACACTTATTGATCACTATCACCTTTACCAGAGCTGATGATCAGAGCTCATTAATATCTGAACTGTGGAAAAATATTTGTGCATTTTCACTGAAAAGAGATATGAAGATACTACCACTAACTTCAGATACCTGTAGAAGATATTTTGGGATGATTCTCATTACCATTTAATGGAAAACAACATTCTCCTAAATTGTCAGTGTTTCATCTTTTATATTTTCTAGTGAGGATGGAAAAGGCTTTTCAAACAGCATTAGATCACTCCAATCCACTGAAACACAGATGTATTGGAAACTTGAGCAGTTGTGTTGATTTATCTTTTTTTTTTTTTTTTTTTTTTTTTAAGTGTTACTTCTCCAAAATTTCAAACATACCCTGCGAATATGCCTGTAGTTCATGAACCAATGCAGCACAATTCACCTCTTTCTGTTTTTCCACTTTTAGGACCAGACACACAGCTGCTTCTTTGCAGTTATCTCAGTGCAGTAGTACTACATGGAAGCTGTGTATTTAGCTGTTGGATTTTGTCTGAAAGATGCATATACATATTAATTATATGCATGGATAGAGACATAATTTATGCTTCAGGAATGGTACAGTAATTATTGTAAATCTTTAGCCATCCCTTGGACCTATGGGTTTTATATTTATTGATGCAAGTCTTTGTTAGTTATATTTAGAGGTTGAGCATTTGATACTCAAATGATCTGGGTGATTTTTTTTGGCAGGTTTCACTGTAGATGTTAAGATGGCAGTACAGTAGCTGGCAGCGTTGAGATGGTTTGTGTGTAAACGCATTTCCACAAATTTTATACAGGAAGTCAACCAAACCCTGTACAGAAACAGAGTTTTTAGACCAAATGTGAATGAACTGAACATGTTCTCACAAGAAAAACTGTGTTTGTGAGCAGTAATACTAAAGTGAAGCATTTGGCTTCAACTTCTGGTCCATGTAACAGCTTTTGGCTCATTTTTTGCTCCCTGTATAAAAAAATAAAGGAAAGTTTGTCAAGCAAGATATGAGGAACATTTGGGTCCCACTGTGACTGTCAAGGTCCTCTGACACCTCTCTACCATTTATTAACAAACCTAGATCTGCACTTGCCCACATATAACAGGAATCTGAGGAATTGTTTCGAGTCTAATCGTCCTTCTCTGCTTTGACCGAGCTGTATGTGACATCTAAGCTGTTACAGACTTAACCACCCTACACATTTATATTTATTACTAACTTTAGTAAAATCTAATTATTGTTGTAATTATAGTTTTTCAATGATTTAACTACAAATGTCTTTGTAAATGTGACACAAATCAAGACAAACAAGTCTAAAGAAAGTGAAACCCAGTGTTACAGTTTTAAAAATCTGATCCTGTATTTACTATTAACTGTTTTCTAATGGACCTTTATGTATTTTATGATGTAAATGTTGACAATCCACCTGCAAAAGTGAATCTGTCATTACACAGCATGTGGGACGCAACCACTGTCACTTTACACTGTTTTGTGTATTTTGTACCACAGAGGAACTGTGTGTGAAAACAGATCTTTTGCATTTACATTATTTTTTAAGTTTTCACAATGATTTCTCTACAGGATGGAGCAGACAAAGTGTCAGATTTATTTCACTCTGATGTTTTACTATTGTTCTTTGGCTCTGCTGTGGGCAGGACATGGAAATCAGATAAACTCTTTCCTATCCATTGTCTGTGTGGAAACTTTGCCGTCTTTGCTTTACTTTCTGTGTTTTGCTTTACTTTTCTTACGGAAAAATACACATGCATTGGCTTCTTGCACACTTTTATTGTGTTCATGAAATTTCACTTTTGCCATTAATCAACAGCACACTCGAAATCCAGAATTAGTTTTAAGAATTTATTTAAAAAATTAATTAATCAAATCAAAATCTCCTATTTACAAAAGTATTCAGAGCTTTTTTTTTTTTTTTTTTTGTGACGCTCCGAGTTGTAGTCACGGTGTGTTTCAATTATGCTTGATGTGGAGTCCACCTCTGGCAAATTCAACTGAAATACTGTATGTAAGCTTCTAGACTGTTCACACTGTATGTCTGTGCAAAACCCAAACCATGAAGCCCGAGGGACTCTGTGTAGATGAAGCAAGGATCCTTATTGCACAATAAGGACCTTGGTCAAGGAGGTGACCAATAACCCATTAGTCACTATGTCTTCTACAGAGAGCGGAGTACTTGGTGGGAAGATGACCTTCCTAGTATCATTGCATTAATCAGGTATTTGTGGTAGAATGTTCAGATGGAAACTACTTGAGTAAAAGGCAGATGACAGTTTACTTAAGAGTTTGCTAAATGGCATTTTAAAGGAATGTGGGAAAAGTTTCTCTGGTCTGATGACCCAAAATTAAATCTTTGGGCAGAACTCCAAGAACTACCATATGAGCAGCATCATGCTTACTGGCAGGGTGAGAGAGACTGGTTAGAGCTAAAGAAAAGCTGAATATACCCAAATGCAGACAAGCTCTTCAAGAAAACCTGTGATCAGTGACCGGGGTGACACAGATGTGAAGATCGCAGTTCACCAACACTTTCTATCTAAGCTGATGTCGTTTGGGAGGATCTGTCAGGAAAAAAAAATGGATAAACTGCCCATATGCAGGTGTGAGATGCTTTTAGAGAGTTACCCACTAAGGCTTATCCAGGGGCCTCTACAAAGTATTAAATAAGAGTTAATATTTTTAATAATTTTTTTCATGTTTGCCATTATGAATTGAGTGCAGATTGTTGGTAATTTTATTAAATTTAATTAAATTATTAATTAAACAACAAAGTGTGAAACACTTTAAAAAGACACAGTAAGAGGAAAACTAAATGTTGTCATGTAAAAGCAGGCAGTAAAATAGTTTTCATTCCTCAGACCCTATGCCTGTACATACCTAAAGCCTCACCACAAACACTATAAAAAGAGCAGCTGTCAAAAACTTACACAAAGTGCACAGTTCTTACCAACCTAACCACAGACGTATGAATGTAAAAATAGCAGCTGTAAAATACAAATACTTAGTGTACGGTGTAATTAGATGGGTGGGGGGCACAGACCTTCTTTTTAAATCCCTTATACAACACATATTGTAAATCTGGAAAACTGTATGAGATAAAAACGTCAGACACAAATGAAGAAACACACTGACTCTCAGTAGACCCCACCATGGTATGATCAGTTGTATAATCCACGCTAACGTGTGTGCGTAGGTTTCTGCTCCGCTATGGAAATCATTAGAAACAGACTAATTTACGAGTCGTGCTAAATCTGTGCAGCTTCATGTCTTCTGTACTCACGAGGGCACCTGATAACAATTTGAAACTATTTAACATCTGCTGTGTTTGAAAGGATGCCTTCTCTTGTTCATATCTCCATCTATCAACCTCTGCTCTGTTTAAATGTTTGGTTGCAACTGCAGAAAAACACTTGGTGATTTTCTGCACAATGTGAGACATAGATCTGAATAGTCCACTGTATCTGTGTGCTAATTAAACACTCACTGCTAAACTCAACACGCTGAGCTAAGATCGAGTGTTGGTTACTTTAAGGCAGTAAAGCTAATGGGTTTCCTATTAGTTTCACATACTTATCAACACATAAGATTTTTTAGATTAGCTATGGGAAGTCATGGAAAAGCCATTCACAGGATGCTGGCAGTAACCCTGAAGCAGACTTTTCACCTTTCTGGGTGTTTAAAGTGTGATGAAAACTAATTGGAGATCATAGTTTACTCACATCAAATATTACAACTGCATCAGTGAGTGTTGGTATGGTCCATTGGATTCCTGCTCACACAGCTGGCTATTAGAGCCGTATGGCAGGCTGATACAGGGCCATTAGAGGTGTGTGTGTGTGTGTGTGCTGTGGGATAGGGACGCAGGTGCTCCGTGGACTGATATTACCCAGGATGCTCGGGGTAGGGGCGTAGGGGTTGAG
>OMLM01014611.1:38982-57828 GCA_900302695.1 Helostoma temminkii
GGGGTTGAGGGGAAAAGGAGGCTCTCTGTGGAGCTCACAAACACACCTGTGATCCCCTGCTAGCCTGCTTACACACACACACACACTCTCTCTCCCACAGCCTCTGTGCTGTAGGACGTTAATACACACTCTGATAAACAGGCTAATACTCACAGTGGCAGCACTTTACACCCCACTGAACACAACACACGGTAATCAGTGAAGCCACACGTGGCACCGTGTGTGTCTGTGTGATGATTTGGAGACTTCTGTGTGTGTGTTTTTGTGCATTGCTTTGCATTTATGAAACAAACTGCAACCCCATTAGGCAAAGGTGTGTTTGTGTGTGTAATAGAAAAGAAGAAACATGTATGTTTAATCTATTTTTTCACCAGTATTCCTACAGTTGGGATACTGTGTAAAACTTTAAAGTTATACCTTTAATACGCTTTTGTCCTATGTAAAAACTATCATGGTTTCCACATCTCTCGGGTAAAATTTGAGTGAAATACAGGAGACAATCAAACAACCCTTAGGAAAATTAAGGTGGATCGAAATGCTGACTAGTGCGACTATTGAGACACTACGTTTAATTGTGAACCCTTAAGTCGAAGTTACAGTACCAATGTTTTTATGAAAATACTGTTGTTGTTGTTTTTTGGTTTGACTTTGTTTGCGCTTGTAAGCGTTGAGGTGACACATATTATCATCAGCCACACATGGTAACATCACAACTTTTGGTCCATGACACATACATACAGACACACAGATGGTGAAAACACCCCTCGAACACCCAAAGATGAAACGAGTCAGAAAACAACCACATCACATCTCCTTCAAAAACAAACATTTAATTATGGCGGCTCCGCTGCATTAGTGGCGCACCAGTGGGTTTTGATGTGCGCCTCTAAATAGCGTTACATTGAGCCAGGAACATTTTTCGCCCACAAAACAACATTCAAAGCAAATCCCTTTAAGGAGAAAAAAAAACTATTAAAGACTAATAGTGAGTCTTTTAACTTAAAAAAGACTGGAATATGATAATTTAATGTGTTTATTTTAAGTAGCGCGTTTGTCGTAAACTTAAAAAAACTGCCAGCAAATAAATTCTGATCTAAGTTAGAGTGCTCACACTCTGTTTCGGAGCAACATTAGGAACGGGTAAATTATTTTTGGATTGCTTATTGAGGCATGTGGTTCACTAGAATTGTTTCACAGCTGATGTTTCATTCTATGCCGAAACTTCCTTAAAAAATAATATTCAACAGACAGGGTTGGTGCCAGAGGGGTGGTCATAAGGTCGTTGTTTGTAAATGTAAAACCATGAGCAGAGTGAGAAGTGACAGATTTTTAGGCTGAAATTAATCATGATCAGTTTTAAATGAACAAACAGTTGCATGTTTGGTGTTCCTAGTACAAAACAAATATATTTAATATTTAGTTTGTTTAACCATGGCTTTAAATTTGAGTCTAGCCGCTTTTCAAACATACCATCCTTCTTTAATCATGTGCTCCACTCTGGTACCTCCTTCAAAGTTTTCTAGACATGTTGCTTTTAACAGACTATTAAATTGTACTTAAGAGACCACTGTATCTACTGTTGGCGTGTATACTGGAAAAATACAAGACATGATTTTAATGAACCTACAAAAGGCACTTAATGTGTAATTACAGCTGTCAGTAATAAGTCCATGTTCATCAGTACTGAAATTGTTGGCTTCATGTTTAATCCATAGGCGTCACAGTTGACAGTAGCAGCGATACATGTTCTGACTCTTTATCCAGATGTCACTTATAAATGACTGAGATTCTGCCTAAAATCGATTTTTAAATGCTGATAATCCATCTACTTGGTTTCATCTTCTGTAAGAAGCTGCACCCTCACATTCAGCTTTTGAATTGAGAAGTTCGTGTCAGAGAAGAAGACCAGAGCTAGAAGCATCACAGAGAAAATAAAAGGAAACTCTCAGTATAGATTTAGATATAAACTTTGTGACAAATTGACATATGGTTCAGTTTTACATCTTTTACAATTCAGTGGACTCAAGGTTTTTTATACAACCTTGTTTGCTCTGGTATAACAAACAGTACAGACATACTTGCATCTTAATGGATCCCTGAGTGTTGACCACAGCACTTGCGGACTATGAGTTATTAAGGCATTCGGTGGTTATGTAAGGCAACGATGGCCTAATTCATGCTCTACAAATAATCGTGTCATGGAGCAGTAAGTGCACTTCACCATTTTGGATTTGACACCACATCCACCACTTCAACTCTAAGGAAGCAAATTCACTGGTTATGACAAAATCGTATTATAGAATAAAAGTCAACAACTGACAGTGATGTATTTCACTTTCTTATTTCAGCACAAATACTATTTTAACAACTTGCAAATATGTACGAATGGAAATTAGCATTTTTCATTTTAATGCTATTGGATTATTATTATTATTATACTTTTTACCATTTTTTTTGTCATGTGTACTTATGTAGATAATTAAATTAAATTAAAGTGTACATGAAGAATAGATTCAACTCCTCCTCTGTAACCACATTTTCATCACTCCTTGCTAAACGTTTTTAGCTAAAACTTAATTGTTAACAAATTTCTTACTCATCGGTTTGACAGTCTATTTAATCTGTAAGGAGTTTTCGCTAACATGCTTATAATTGGTAAACTAAAGCTTAAACTTAACCATTTACCAAACATTTGTCCAAATGGCAAGAAATGTGTGTTTACTCAACAGTTTTCTGTTGGCAAAGCTTTTAAAACAAAGTAAATCACTAACACTCCACTGTCCAATCTAATCATCATATCCGTGACATAGAACTGCGACTAGACCACAACTGAATTCTTTAACTCTTTAACTGGGTCAGTATCAGTCCATGTAACCTCAGTGTTAACCAGTGGAGCCATCGAGGAAGCACAGCTGGCCGGGTGACTGTGGGCTCTCGACACCAGCTGTAGACTCTTGTGCAGAAAGAACCACCAGGTGTCGGGGATTTCACGCTTCTTCCCTCCTCCACTGGTTCCCACTGCAGCCTGCTGAACCGTTACTGGGTTGGATTAACACCGGCTGTTTCTCCACGGTGCCGCAGTGGGCCCACAGCTCAGCACGCTTTACTGATTGTCAACTGGTGCCCACGTCTCCCTCGCACAAGGTGGAACAGGCTGTTTTGAGATTCGCGTTTACACGGTGAAGAGTGTTTTTCATTTGTCCTTATGCTTTTCTTTACCCTCCTTCCTTCATTAGTTCCTTCTTCTCTCCTTCTCTCCCCTTCCTCTGATCCCTCTCTATCTAATCATGAGTGTTGGAAGCTTAACTAGAATATAAACAGACAAAGGAAGTATTTCAAATTGTAATCACACACACGCTCAGATGTCATGCACACACATCAGCACATGCACATTCGTAGACAGGTGTATATTATATTCCACAGACACATGCACACACGTGGATACAAATTCATAAACACATATGCACATGTACACAGGCAGTCCATACTTGCAGCTCGGATGACTGCTAACAATCACAACTATTTGTGTTTCGGCTTTGCCAGCCAGACATACAGGTTGTTTATAATGTGAAATTCTGAGATAAACAAGATGCATTATCTGCAGGATGCATCGAGTCATATCTCCAGAGGTTTGGTAAAACAGATATGCCATAAGCAGAAGAACTGCATCTTTTGCAAAACAATGTGTGTCTTTACTTTTAGACACTTTCTGCTACTACTCACTTTTTCATAGAGTTTTCTACAGGTAACCGGTTGTGTTTTTCCTAATTGTGTCAAATCAGTAGAGCAACTTCTTCATACAAACAAACAATGACTAAAAATAAGATGCAAGATATTTTAAGACTTTTATGAATGTATTCAGTTCAGCATTAAACATAGCCTGTCTCCCTCCTCAACCTCAGACTTTCTTTCTTCCACTTGTTGTCCCACACATCCCACTCTCTCTCATGCTAAGTCCTGCCACCCAGCAGTAAGTCATCTTACCTGACCCTGCAGTCTGTGCACCTATCTCTTATTCTGTGTGGGGACCAAACCTATTACTTGTTCCTTTATTTAACACCAGTGTATAAATACCAGCCACCTCCTTACCAGATCATCTATAGCTCATCTGCCATAGCATTCCAGTCAACATATCTTGTCTGTTCCCTATTCCCATATGCCTGTCCATTATCACCCACCCATGTTGCTGCCTGTCTCTGACCTGCATCCCTGCTTTCAAGTTCAAGTTCCAGAAGTCTGTTCTTTGTCCAGAGTCTGTACGTTAAATTCAGCCTCCTCTGAGTATCTGCGTTTGAGTTCTGTCAAAGCACCTGAACCTGTCATTGTGCATTTTCCCGACACTTTCCATTTCACTGTGATCCAGTATGATCCTGGAGCACAAAAGTTCAACAAATACAGTCATATTCATTCACCCAGAATAATATAGTATATAATATTATTAGAGTTTCAGGGAGATTTGACATGGTCAAGGTTGAATGAATCTGTGGTGTGGCTGCAGTATCATGTCACTTACAGGTGAAAGGTTCGGCTACTTCAGGACACAGCAGGAGAACATTAATGGCTGCTGCAACTCTAACAAGATTAACTGGGAGACGAAGGCTTGCAAGTGACTAAAATAAGGTTAGTGGGCATGAATAGGAGAGTCTATGTGTGTAACATGTCCAGAGTTAGACCAGGACTTGAACTTATATTGGCACCGCATGTGCATAATACTTTGAGAAACGCTGAAGGACACAAACATCTGCATCTTAAACATCTGCTTCTTTATTTCTGGAGAGCAGCAGACCTTTTTTACAGGAGACATTTTGACATATCATAGAAAAATAGCGAACATGGTGTAAATAATAAAATTAATAATTCCTGAGTTTCATTTCGCTGCTTCAGTTTCAGACTCCTGGTATTGCTCATGCTGCTGTCATTGCTTTCCAGGACATCATTGTTAATGACATCAGTAACACTTGTGTTGTCCCTGCTCTGACAGGTCAAAATGTCTGCTGTGAAAAAGACCTGTGGCTGAGCTGTGGCTACACCCTTATTAATTCTTACAACTTTCTCACTCATCTTCTCTGTTCAGGCTGTGGCCATTACTTTTAGTTTATAGCCCAGGCTTTCATCTGATAAATGTGAAGTAATCTGCACAAAACAATGTTAAATATTTAATTCAAAATGCACCAAATTATTAATTCAAGTATCAATATTTAATATGCATGTGTATTTGTTAAGCATGATGGTTTTATGTAGCATTTTGTGGAGCATTTGTGTGTTTCTTTAGTACTAGTTGCTGCTACAGCTGAAGGATATGGATCAATACATACATTTTCACAAATAAACTATTTTTGCATGTGGTTAAGCAACATCTTAAAGTTGGGAAATTAGTCTCCTACAATCCACATGTCATTTCCACGTCAGTCTGGATCAAGTGGACTCTCATGTAGCGTTGAGGGTGCAAGCGTTAGCCAGTTCAGTTTGCCTTCACACTCTTTCAGTTTTAGAACATCCTTCATTACATACAGTAAATGCTAATTTTACTTTACTTCCTCACTGCTTTCATCGTATTAATCACTTTCCACACTCCAGTATGTTCTAGGGGAGTATTTGTAGATGGCACTTTAATAGAAGACTAATCACAACTGTTGTCATTAGAAGCTAATAATCAAGAGGAATGCTCTAACCATTCTGGCCTTACGGTGGATCCACAATGATCCAACTACATCTGTCCCTCTCTGTCTGTCCTATTCGATCTCTCCAGTCGTCTGTCTTCCTGGCATGCAGCAGTCTATCCTACACTGGGCCTAGCCTCCTCAGCAGACAGCGGCCCTAATTTCATTAATTATAAACCAATATGCTGCTGGCAGTCCCTCTTGAGAGGACTTTACCCAGCGCTGGCATCTGTTCAGCAAAAACACAGCGAGGGATGAAGGGATAGAGGGAGGAGAAAACAAGGACATCTCTGACTCCTGCTATGGGTGAAGCATGGTGCTGTGCAGGGGAATGAATGAGGGGAGAAGGAGGTGGTTTTGCAGAAAAGTTCATGGTTCCAACATGCAGGACTGATCTGAGGCTGTTTTATTCTGATGAAGAAAGTTTGGTAGCAAGTTAAGAAGAGGCAACTTTCTATTTCTATTCTAGTTCAAATTACTGCAGCATGGAGATTTACTTCAAAGTATATCCGAGACACAGGAACTGAAATATTTCTTTGACTGGCATTTCTAAACTCCGACCTGAAATTTTTTTTTTCTGTACACTGCCTGACTGGTTTTTGTTGCTGCATTGTAATGTTGCAGTTTCCTCTGATTCACCTTTGTGCTTTTTTGAAATCCACTTCTAAATGAAATCATACAGTGGTCTTTGTATGAATGTCCATGATGTCCAGGTGGATGCTGGACTGAGATGTTGGGCACTATAGCCCCCAATCATATTAATGTTTACTGTAATATACTGTGAGTTTAAATACTTTTTGAAAGAAAGAGAAACAGACTACGTGTACACACCAAACACACACACACACACACACACAAATTAAAGTGCAAAAACATGTTACCAAAGTGGAGGCTGTTTACTCCCTTATCATTCATAAATTATACTGCCAAACACACACAGTGCACACGATCACCAAGATCACTGACAACATGCTATAGTTTTGTCTTGTTTCTATGTTGCACAAAATAATAGAGCATATAAGGAAAGAAATTATTTAGTAATGATTTGCTGAATTACCTTTAAAATAATACACGGTCATATCCATATGCCTGAGGCTACGTCCTATGCAATTTGTTTATTGTGTCATTCTGGCTATAAATGTTTTTTATATAACCAATAGTTACAAATTTTATTATATAGTTGCAAAGGCCTCCAAACCAACCATCTGAGGTGAGCTACTTCCTGTATCACAGAGCAGCTTTAATGTGATTTTCAGCTCTAATTAAAGTTAAGTCACTTAGTGTGTTGTAATGATGTTTGGCTCACAGAGCAGCAGACGCCGTCCATCAGCCAAATGAAATATTAAACTGACCTACCGCTGGATTAAGTGTGTGTGCGTGTGTAGATTCATATTTGTGGTTGCGTCGGGAGACTTCTGTAGCTCAACGTATGCCGCGTACACTAAACACACAGAAAGACACAGACAAACACACACATGCACGCATTTCTGACCTACATTCACCATACACAAACAACAGGGTGTCAGGAGGGGCAGGGCAACAAATGTCCGTGTGTGTGTGTGTTGGGGGTGAAAATCTGCAGGTGCACTGGGCCGTGAATCTAATGCAAAATTAGTGTTATCTTGCTGCCAAATAATTCATGATCTCGCATCCGAAATGATAGCAGCATGACTTGACTTGTCATCCCCTCGGTCTTTGTCACTCTCCCCTATGAACAATGTATTATTTAAAATGTCACATGGAGCAGAAACTAGTAAATAAATACAGTTACAACTGGCAATTCTCTGCTTTAATCCCAAATGACTTTTATGGCTGATTCAAGCCATAGATGGAGTGCAAAGGGAAGTGCTGTCACTGACTTATATATAACCTATTTTTATATAACCTTTTACAAAAACATGCCTTGTGGTATTCACAGAAACAAAATTTAGTCATGTAACAACAGATGCAAAATATAACTAACAACAAAAGCTTTATTGTAGATTTAGTTTTAATAGTGTGTTAAACATTTTAACGGTTTATTGTTGTTATTTCATCTCAGAATACATTAATTTACTGTGTTTGTGGTACTTTTTTTACACTCAGAGGTGTAAGTGACAAATGCTTTATTATACATCATACAATATTGAAGTTCTTGTGCATTTACAATGTATGTGTTTACTCCACATTTACGCCACTACATTTGATTTAAAGCTTTAGTTGCTTGTTCATTTTTAATAAATAAATGATGACGTACTATTATGGATTAACGACCTCAGTACATTGTTAAAATCAGTTCCACTTTTACCAGATGCTGTTTTTGTTCCATATCAATCTGTAGCAGTAAAGATCTTTATATTTATTTTTTATTAATTAGGCATAAATTACTACACATGCATTTTTGTATCAACAGAAAATAAAAAAAACAAAAAATAAAGTACATTTCTCTTAAGTTCATTTTTAGAGCATGCACTTGAATAAAGAATATTAAGTTATGCTTCACAGCCATGTGCACTTTTATTGAATTTGTGTACTCTTACCAAACATTTTGATTATTAATAACATACATTTATATTGTTTTTTTCCTCTATGTTGTATTAAAAGGATAATCAAAATAAAGAACTTAAAGATTTTGGCTAAATGGTTGAGTTAAAAAAAAAAGTCACTTTTATGCCCAATGTTGAACATTTTGAAGTAAAAGTAGAATTAGACTCAAATTATGAACCAGCCTATGCATGTGCTTACACATATGATGAGGCAACAAAGTGTATTGCTGGATGACCCTGCAAAGCGTTGCAGAAAAATTTGATAGAGGTTTATTTATTTTGATGAATAAACTGCGGTCTGAGGTCTTTACATTGCTCAAGTGAACATTACTGCAATTGCTTGAAAAATTCTGTCAGAGTTCAGGAGAATCATGTTTTTCAGTAATGTCTCCCAAAGTCTGCCTGTCAGCATGGGAGAAACAGATAGATAGAACATCCTGATCCTTTAGGAGGGATTGATCAGAGACCACACCCTTGAAAATAACCATTACCTGCCACAGACCCAGATGAAGTAATCCCAAAGCATACGAGAGATCAGTGACATTACAGTTGTGTACCTGTTAAATTCTGTAAAGGAACTACTGAATGTTGGTAAAAGCAAACAGCAAGACAAGTTTCAGTTCACTTTCAGTTCACTGGCCAGAGCCCAGTTTAGTGTGTTTACTTTATTATAGGTCAGTGTGTGCACACCCACTAACTATAGCCAGGGCCCCAGCATATAAAACCTTAAATAATATGTCTACATTTAGAGAAATCATCGGGTGTCGCTGTGGAATGCAACACCATTGTGGTTAAGCATTTTCATAAAAGAGCAAACAACCACAGGAGAAAGCCAGAGAAGGGACAATACTAGTTACGTTGATATGATACAATGTGACTTACACATGTATCTTTTATGGGCTTAATAAATAATAATAAACATATTTTCAGTGCTGGAGGTTGGTCTAGTAGTTGAATTTTCTCAGTTTGATCATTTACAGTAAGTAACATATGAGTCAGTGACGTTAATGTGTGGTTGGCATCATTTAGCTTAATATTGTTACTAAAGCTAGTTACAATATTAATATTACTTCTGAGGCCTGTAGCACACAGGCGGTATATGCCACAGGTCTCAGAGGTAGCATCAGTGAACCTTAGAGGAAGATTCAGAACATAATTTATCACATTTTCATCCTGATGAGCCTTTTTCACTGTCGACACTTTGACATATCACAGTAGAAAAAGCACAGGTGTAAATAATCTAATTACTGATGGCTGAATTCCATTCAGCTGCTTCCGTCGCAGGATCCTCACTATGCATTCGGGCTCATTAATGCTATTAGTAACACCTGTGCTATTCCTGCTCACGATGAGTCAAAATGTCTGCTGTGAAAAAGGCCTATTATATCATCACCACTTTCTTTATTCTCTTACACCTGTAAGGAAAGCCACATTCCACAGAGACATCAAACGTCAAAAAGGCAACATTTCAGCCATGCTACACTGCCATCTGTCAGGCATTGTGAACACAGCAGATTGGCATGAAGTACCTGCGCATAATAGTAAGGATATAATGTTCCACTTTAGGAAAAAAAACTATATGAATAGATGGTAATAGGTCGATTAAAACAAGCTGATATACAGATGGGAACTCTTTTATTTTATGAGCACTAAAATGACACTGACATGATTTAGAGTCAGTGTCAGTGTCAGGCTTTCCTGATGAATTCCAGATATTACTATCTGCTTGGTAAGCTATATGACATCTCCATTTAACTTGTGACAACTTCATAATTAAAATAATTTTGTTTTGATTACTTTGAAAGGTCTGTGCTGGTACATTTTTCTTATGGAAACGGTTTGTGGGAAATACAAAAGAGCATGTTTGATATTGGTTTCTTGCTGAGGGTTATATGAGGAGATTGATACCTTCCTCATTTGTGCCCGAAGTGTGAAGCTACAGCCAGGAAGCACTTGGAGAGTTTTAACTGCAAGAACTTTGTGAGTCGAAACTGCTTTACCACCTTGGTTCAATTTCAGATTTTGTTTCCGCTGACCTTGGTCTGCTTCGGTTAAAGGTAGCAGCTGTCCTTTCTCAAGCGTTAGCATAATAAGCACAAAGAAGAGGGGAAAGCTCAGTGGAAAATGAGAACTGACTAGCTTTACCCCTCAAGTTTAGGTTATGGTTAGCTCCAGGAAGCTTCAAGTTATGGTTCAGTGAAATGCCTGGAGTCCCAAAAGTCCCTACTAAAAACTGTTAGTGAGAGCTACAGATCCTGTCTATATAGTGTGATATTTTTTATAGAGCCACTGTAACTGTTTCCCCCTTCTTTAGTCATATTTATAAGACATTGCTTTGCATTCGCTGTAGTTGCACAGTCATGCATTTTGAATAAAGCTTGAAGATGTTTGCCATAAACAACTGTAAATACAGTGCACAGTGTAAGTGCAGTACTAAACTATGGAAAAAATAATATAGGATAATACGTTCTGTGATTGAAATAAGCTATAAACAACATTGTAAGGAATGAACTAGACAGTAAAAAAGTAAAATGTATTTACAGAATTAAAGATTCCACTGTTACATGTCCAAATTTGTTCGCTTGTATGCTGAGATGTGACAATACTAAATTTGAATGTAGCATTGTCCTGCTTGTTTTCCCAACCAGCCCTGCATTTTCAATGTCTGCTTGGCTGAACATGCCTGATCCAGGTAATCAGCAGTGGTTTGTGCAGAGATAGCTTAACAACAAATAAGACAGTGGCCCTTGAGTACCAAAATTGTCCACCTCTGCATTTACTAATATGCACATACTCCTCCAACCAGAACACTGTCACCGTTAATACATCTGAGGGTTATGACAATAATCTAAATCATTGGAAGACCACAGATGAATCACATGGTTTTACTGTTTATCTGCATTTTGAGGATTCAGTTTGAGCCAGTCCATTAACTCTTGCATACAGTACAATATTTTCTAAGTAAGATCTCACTCAAAGGCATTACATATCTTAGATTAGGTGGGTCATATGGTTAGGGGGAAGAAGAGAGGAAACATTATTCATTAATTTTCCCGGTGTGGTACACAAAAACTAGTGGAATATGATGCTTGGGTGCTATGCGGGCTACACATGATCTTGGTTTTATCCTGATAAACAAAAGTTGACAAGAAACACAGCCAATATGAAAGCCTTACTTCTCTGATAACCTAAACACACTGGCATGTACACACACTGATTACATATACACATATTCACACTCAAAGCCACATGATCATATTTGCCGGAGAAGTCCTACAATTGCAACGTAAACAAAATGGAGTTCACAGAGGGAGGTCTGAGGCCCTGTTGTCACCTGAGTATTCCCAGACATGAAGGTGTGTGTTTATAAGTGTGTGTTTTCTTTGCTCGCTCACTCATATTAAAAAAACAGCCATGCTCGCTCTGCTTTGCTGCACTGCAGCGCAGTTCATGCAAGATTTTTTGTTGAACCATCACATCTTACTCACCACCACCCCCCACATCTCCCCCCAGCAAAACCCGCTGCCATTTAGAATAACAGATGAATAAATGGACGAGGGGGAAAAACAGTAGACTGAAACCACAGTGGAACTCAGTAATGGTCAGCCAGGCCCACCACGCCTCAGCAAATGTTTGTCCAAACCTGTTATTTCTGGCATTGTACTGTCTCAAAGAGATCATTTTATTCTCTGAGAGGAATGCAGCTGCTATAAATAGTGTGGAGATGAAGGAGGGGAAATCAGAGATTTGTAGAGTAATTACAGAGCCAGAGTTGAACCCTTCTGTTATGGCTCATTTTTTCATCAACCTCTGTCTCCACAACTGTCTGACTGACTGACCGACTGAGGTAAAATGGCCGTTTTCTCGATGGGACATGTGTGTGCGACCTGATATTTGACATGCCTTTCTTCAATGTGTGTTTTTATTTACACTGTGAGACTCAAGCCTTCAAGGAGCAGTGAAAATGTCTGAAACTAAATTGTCTCCTTGATCTTGACAAGCGTAGTCTGACTAAAATATATATCAAATGCGAATTTTGCATTAGTGACAATAAATACATACTTTGTTGATGAGTCTAGAATGTTTTCTGTAGATATTTAGTGTAGCTTAGCACAAAGACCTGAAGCTAAGAGAAACCAGTAGAAAAAAAAGGCTCCTACATGTTAGGAGCTGGTAGCACCATTTCAGAATAAAAACCCTTTTTTCGCCGCCCACACTCAATGACAAAGTATGTAATTTATTGTCACCTCACTTTGTTGCTTGTTGTTCTTTACTCTTTACACTTGCCACTCAACCCACCGATCGTGGCAGATAGCCCCCCCCATGCTGAGCCTAATTCTGCTGGAGTTTTCTTCTTTAAGGGAATTTTTCTCCTCCACTTTTGCTTAGTGTTTGCTCACTGGGAATTAGTTTGGTTTTCCATAGGGTCTTACAAGTACATAAACATTGTTGAAGGGGAAGTCCACTCTTACTTATGTATTGTGTATTATGTAATGCTAAACTTCACAACCGTGAGCAATGTAACAGACTACACTTCACTTGTCCTTTGTCTTTGGATCTATGCCCTTTGCATGTCAAGTGTATTTTGTTACAACTAAAAACTAAAGAGGTGTCAAACCAGAGAATTCTCAGAAGATTTGCCTCATGAGATGCTAATCTATAGTAATATTTGTTTAATTCTTCCAAAAAAAAAATTTACATTTATATGACAAACAGTAGGCTTTAATACATGCACACATAATGTTAATATAAATAAAAACATATTATTACAGAAAATCAAGTGACAATATAAACAATAGAAAGCCACACACACACACACACACAGCCACAGAATAAAACACAGCTTCAATCTCATCTTTTGTTCTCAGTGAAAACAGCCAGGCAAGTTGCCCTGACAGCACTTGTGTCTTAAATGATCTTTGTGGACTATAAAAGGACTTTTAGCTGGTAAATTGCTGTAATTATCAAACATGCCCTTCTCATTTTGCACAGTCAGACCTCGTTGGCAAATTCACCCGGCAATTAAGAAAAGCTGGAAATGAATGACAAGTAATGGTGTGGCCCACATTACTCAGATGAGGACAAACATTCTGGAGAAATGAGGTTGTAATGATGGGAAATGTGCAACACAGACAGAGAGGAAATACACGCTGAAATCATCAAGAAGCTTTTTGTTAAGCGGAAGGGATTTTAAAATATGCTTGCAAATTTGTAAACAATAATATAGATGCGAGAAAGAAATGTACAATGCGGTTTCCCCTGCTCTTAGGTGTTAATCAGGTGATTTCTCTCTGTTGGAGACACTTTGTAGGCTTTGAGCTGTCGCTTTGTTGTGGTCTGAGGGAGGAGGAAGAGGTGGAGGGGCATAAGATGCAAATGGCAGTGTTTCAGAGCACTTTGTTGCCAATCAGAAATTATAGCTCCATGAGTGTTGTACACAACATACAAAGTGGCTCCTTATGAACTGAACAAGTTTATTTTGTTGTTTTTTACAATGCTTTTAATAATCTGTAGGTTTGTCATTTGTGAATCATATGGAGAAGAAAAAAGTGAGTCAGTTTGATAGACAAAAACAACATATTATGGCTTTATTATCACTAAATGTGTCATGTATAAAAATCAGAAACTTTACCTACAAAAACAGAGAAATGTGGGCTACACGCTCTGACACGCAGCTTTTTATTGACAGAGAAATGGCGCCCCTTTGTGAGCAGCATGTAGTACTGCATAAATTCTACCTTTACAGTCTACTGATGAGACGGACTTGACTTTGGATAGTGAAATTGTGCTGAACACAACTTAAGCTGAAAGCACAAACCATTTTTGTTTCAAATGAAGCCATGACTGGCAGATGTAGCCTATATGCAGAATTTCTCATTTTTTCCACCATGTTTTACTGTCTTACTAAATACACAGGTGATCTTGATTTAATGAATTATGTGGCTACTAATGGCTGTTGTTGAATGGACACAGTGTGTGGATGTAAAGTCTGGTTTGACTGCTGGACACACTTTTTTTGTTGTGTCAGCACCTTTGGAGAAACAGCCATCCAGACGTAACAGGTGAGTAAACATGTGGTGACGTTCGCGGAGGGATCGCTCTGTGGCTGTAAGAATGCGTAATATACGTGGTGATGCGGTCACAATTGGAGTTTGGCAGACAAAGTAGTGCCTGGGACGCTTCTATCTACGGGGCCAGGCTGTCGGGGGTGGAGGGTATTCATGAAGCAGATTAGATAAACCACAGTGCCCGAGTAATTTGAAGCAAACCTGCCTAAAGTATTGTAATGGGTGACAAAATGGATGCGGAGAAGCAAAACTCAGTGAGTGAACTGCGGTTACCGCCTCGGTAGCTTGTCGCTTGATGCTAACGCTAGCTAACTTAGCTTAGCTGTCATGAAATTTAATGAAATAAAAGGAAACATTGGTGAATAGTTACAAAGTTACTACATTTAATCCGATACTTTACTCAGCTTTAAAAGCGTTATTTAAATTTCAGCTAATTTTAGCGAACTTTATACACCTAATCTATTCTAACTTAACATTTGAGAGGGAAATATTGCAACTTTTTTACAGCACCAAAGTTACTTACATTTATCTCGCAGCCAGACACTACAGAAATTCACATTAATACAAAATATAATTAAGAAATAAGTTGTACAAAATTAGTTGTTAAGACTTTATAGACTTTAGTGTGAAATAAATAGCTACCCAGCAGGATGCTAAAGCTGCAACAATAAAGAGCTCTGTACACGATTGCTTTAAAGGTAATAATCCAACTAACGTTACATAATATCAATTATTATAAAAATGGACGAGTTGTAACCATGTCTCAGCTTGCTAGTTATGAGTTGCTAAACTAACAAGTGTTATACTTGCAGGTTAACAAGCTTTTCCCCTTTAAAGTTTGGCAAAATAAGTGATAAGTTCACACACTTGTCTCAGAGTTGGTTTGCAAGTAACACTATGAAAGAACAGTAATGCTACCAATAATCTTTTCACAGTATGTTAAGTGCAGGGGAAAAAGTGCATGAACAGTTTAATATTTAGTTTAGTGCTAGTTGCACAACCAGTTTTTTCACAGATATGTTCATATGTTCAGGCATATCACATCAATGGCTTTAGTTTATCCACCATTTTCTAAAAGAAACCATTTTTCCTTTGCTTTGCTGCTTTGTGGTTTACCAACCAGACAAACAAAAATATTCCCAGTAACCGTTGTCTGCCAAAACAATAACAGAGCCAAGCTTCGTTATAGCCATAAAAATGGCAATTATTACATTTCAGCTACTAAATGCCAGTGTACGGCTACTTTCTGGTTGGGGGAAAATTTTTATCTTACAGCATTTCTTGAGCAATTTACAATTGCCCATAATTGGACTACATTTTCTTGTCATTGTCTCTTCCAGAATAGCAGCAGCTCCTCCACGCCTGATGTGTTACCTCTAGAAAACCATGATGACAGCCTGATCCACCACACCTCCCCCCTTGGCACCATTATCCCAAATCGGATTTTTGTTGGGGGAATTGACTACAAGGTGAAAACTACAAATGCTGCACTGGCAAAGTGCAGATTTGGGCTTGTGTTAGACACTAGAGAGCAGCACAGCATGTAAATAAATTACAGTCAGGGCTGTGAAATTATGACTTAAGAACTGGTATAATTTGCGACTGACTAAGCCTTATTTGTCTTCAAGTAGATTTTTGACCAGTCACGCACCAAACCTTACACTCCCCATTCTGCAGATATTGTTTTAATTGTCTTCTAATTCAGGATCCATGCATTTCTTGGCTTTTCAACCTTTAAGTTTAATCTGACTTCTTCTGACCTTTGTCTGACTCTTGTCCTGTTGCTTGCTCTTTGGGTCACTCACTGTACATGTCATCTTAAATCTGCAGTAAAGAGAAAACAAAAATAGCACTGCATTAGATATGTCTGCTGCAGGAACAAAAACTGTAAATACAGGAAGTTGTGTTGTGGAGTACTGTAGTTGCTACTGTTTCTATGATGTAGATTTTATGATGAAGGTTAACCTACACGAGTTGTCGTGATCTTGGTGCTTGTTTGTAACATCACTTAAAGTCATTCAACCCAGTGTCTGAGGCACTCTGCCTCCTTACGACTCCATGTTTGTCTGCAGTTCATACTGCACCAAGTTTTGGATGTATAAAATGGAAATTAAAATCTACGCATCTACACTTTTCTTGTTTTATGTTAAGTATGCTTTTTCACTTGGAGGCCAGCACCAGAGTTTGCAAAATGATCAAGACCACCTCTCTCTGAAGGTCTTGGTGCTTATGTTTTGGTCTGAACCTGGGTGTAATTGGTGTTTACACAGGACAAAATGAACCACACCAAGAGGGAAAGTGAGCTAGATCTCTATTTAAATGAGCTAAAGCCTGTAAACATTTTAACCACTGTGTTGACTTTTGGGAGGATAACATAACAAAATATGTCTGTGTTGTGTAGGCTAATGAGAGCGAACTGCGACATTTCTTCTCTCAACATGGCGTAGTTAAAGAAGTGAAGATTGTGATAGATCACTCAGGAATGTCAAAAGGGTGAGGTTATTGCATTATTTCATCATATTCAATTAATGATGATGCATGAAACCATCAGTTTTCAGAAACCAACAGGCTTACTGCTAGCCAATTAAAACTTTGTCTTGATTCTTCTTCTCTTTGAGCAGATATGGGTTTGTCACATTTGAGACCCAAGAAGAGGCGCTGAGAATCCTTCATGATGTAAGTAAAGCAGGTCATTATTGTAGCTTGCAAACTTAAGGTACATATAATAATGTGATTTGTCTGCCCCACTGTGTCACCTAATATCACTTCTGTTCTCAATGTGTGTTTTTAAGGCGAATGGAATTTGTTTTAAAGACAAAAAGCTCAGCATTGGTCAAGCTGTCCGCAAACATCAAGCTTTGCGACAAAGTAAGTCAGTAGTGCGACACTGAAGGGCAGTTAATGACTCTATTATTATAAATCAGTTAAGGTGCTAGCTGTTTCCTTGATTCACTGTCAAATCAAACTACGTAGCAGGACAGTAGATGCAGTAGTTTGCCAGTTTTATAACAAAGTTCACATGGTATTTATGGTGATTTTTAAAAGTATTTTGTGCTGATACACTATATACAGCACCAACACAGCTTGAATATTTCTGCATGAGGACAACAAGTGTAACAATAAATTATTGAAAGTATATGAAAGATGATTGAAAGGTCACAAAGAGGCATTTTCTCTCATTTCTTACTTTGAAATACACAGTGAAAGACAAAGATTTTCTGTGCTGTTTCTTTCTTTTCCTAGTTAAAAATATCCCTGGGACCAACCCTAACCCCTTCATGCCTCTGCCAATGTCCTGTGGGACCCTCTACCTGACCACATCCACTGGATATCCCTACACCTACCACAACGGAGTGGCTTACTTCTATAACCCCAACATGAACCCTCCTGCCCACCACTGGCCTGTCAGTTACATTACTCACGTACAGTAACACTTGCTTTAAATAGCAATATTAATCAATAGGTCTTTAAAGCATACATACTGCAAACTGGTTATAAATATAACAACCTGTGTATGGATGAGTAAGCTGGGAACGGAGATGAATATGTGATTATATTATTTATTTATGCTTTTTTTGCAGCCAGCTCCTCCAGCGACGCACTCTCAGCCTGTCAACCAGCCACCGGCCTATCACCACTACCAGGTTTGTGCAGCCCTTCAGTGATGAAGTAATTTCATAACGTCACACATTCTAACAAGTAGCAGGGATTTAAACTTAATTTATTTTTTATTTTTTCCCACCACCCCCCCAGTGTGTCCAAAACCAGTGTCGGTTGAATGCGATGCAGGTAGGCAAAAGTCACTTTTAAAGGACATTTAACAGTTGATCTCCAACTAGTAATTGCTTCGTAAAGTGTTTGATCTTGTCACTGGTTGAAAACTAGAAGGCTGATTGGTAGAGAGACATCTTTTGAGTACATGTGTATACTATTATTGAAGCATTTGTGGGATTTTAAAAAGCTGAAAAACTGAAGCTCACCCTAGCCCGTTTCCATACTTCTGCAGTTTGCAGAGGCACCAGTGCAGCAGGTTTACCCAGTGTATCCTCAGAGAACAGAAGGAATGACACCCATTGGTCTGCAGCAAGAGCCTGGGAAGGTAAGGCTTTTTTTAGGGAGGAGGAGCTGTTCGGGCCTTTTAATTAACATGTAATTGAATAATACCTCAGATTTTAAGTATCATTTTCTGCTCTGTAGCAGAGACACAACAATCTTTATTGGCATTATTGATATGTTTGTTTAAACTATGTTTGGTTGTTTCAAATTAATTCAAATTAGCTCTGTATTATGTGTTAACCTGCAGTATTAGGTAGATTAACATTAAGACCATTTGTGGATATTAATTACATGATGCTCATGTGCAGGTCTCACAGTGCATCAATTTCCTTAGTTTGGCCAGATCCTGAAAGACTTAAAGATGGTAGACTGACAGAACAGGTTACTAGGATGTAACCTTAACCTTTAAAGAGCTTAAATCTGGACTCTGAAAGGTCCATCCATTGGAAATTGTCCCATGTGTTTTGGACTACACTTTGTTCTGTTATGTCTCATCACTGCAAATCTCATAATGTGACTTTTTTTTTTTTTTTTTGT
>OMLM01014612.1:0-24241 GCA_900302695.1 Helostoma temminkii
ATCAAATAATGTGACCCACTCTCCAGGAAGCAGACAAGTGCATCACTAAAGTTCATTTCACATTTTCCATTTGCACTTGGACGGACATTTTCTCTAACTACTGTCTGTGAACTGCAAGCGGGCGGCCACGCTTCAGTTCTTACTGCAGTCGCACATGAGCAAGGCAGCTTTATTTATATAGCACTTTTCATACACATTACAGAAACAGATTTATATACACAAAGTTAATAAATATTTTAATATGCAACATATAAATAAAAATACTAAAAATAGTAATCATATGATATAAAAACACATAAAAAAACAAATAAATAAGTAAAAACTAAGCTATATAGCTAAAAGGTAACTCAAGGAACGTCACATATTAAGGTTGAGACTTACAGAGTTATAGAGTAAAACACAACAACTCTTTAGCAAACGCTGGGAGGAGAAACATCCTTGTAGTATATATACTATTAGTATACGTATATGTACTTATAGGAGGTATACTTAACAAAGCAGTATTTAGGTATACTTGCTATAGACTGACCAGTACTTAGAATAGTCTATGTATACTTGGCCTATACTTGTACTTCTACTTAAGTATACTGACAAGTGTATATAGAAATACGCACCATGCATTTCAGTAGTTTAACTTTATAAACGAAGAACTATTAAGGAGGTAAATTAATAATTTGTCACAACTTGTTGTGTGTTGTGTTTTACCTTTCAAAGAGACTAAGTATGTCGGTAAAATTATAACTAAATAAAATTATAAATGATGAAAAAGATGAGCAGTCAGTAGGAGCTGCCTCTCTGAAGACTTTAGACTTTTTTTACTTCCACAGTCACACACTTGTGATGAATAACACAGCTGTGCTTCAGTTCATCAACATGGAGGGAGTCATACTGCTTGGAAACAATTAACAGTTATTCAGATGTGAGAAGGAGATAAAGTTTACTTTAAGAGAATATTTTGTTATACTATAATTACATCACTAGTAAACTAACAGTATATATAAAAGTTTACTTGTGGTATACTTTGTGGTAACTAAAAATCTGTTCAATTTAGTCCCAAGAAGTATTAAAATAGTAAACTTGAAGTACATAGACACTAAAGTATACTTAATAAAATAAACTTTAAGTTTAACTTTTTTCTAAGGGTAGGCTCAGGGTGGGCGGCCATCTGCTTTGACCAGTTAGGTAAATGGATGTGTTCCACACATGTACACTATCAAACATGATTGCAACTCTGGACAGTAGTGACAGCAAGGATCATTTTCAGTTTGATCCAGGTTATGACATAAGAGTCATCTCAAGGCACTTTCGGTTTAACATCTTACAGAATTTAATAACATAACTATATGCAGTTATGTAGAAAACCCAACAAATCCCACCGAGCAGCACTAGGAGACAGAGGAGAGGAAAAGCTCCCTTTAACGGAAGAAACCTCCAGCAGAACCAGGCTCAATGTCGGTGGACATCTGCCTTGACCGGTTGGGGTCGAGACATAACTAATTTTGTATGTTGTACCTTCAATACATGAAACAAGCATTTACAACTTTTCTGGCACATGCACAGTTGGTCCATACAGTGTCCATCTCGATCCTAACAGAAATTTACATCTGGGATACAGTAGCAACCTGAAAAACATGAATTAGTCTGAACAAGTGAATGGATGTGTGGTGCTCACTCTCACAGCCTCTCTGACTGGCAGCTGAGCTGTTTCTGTAGCAGGCGATGGTGTGATTCCTGCAGCTTGGCTGGAGCACAGAACCGTGGCACGAGCTGAATCAGTCAGGATAAAAGGGAGGACGGCGGACAGGCACGTGGGCCTCCAGGAGTCTGCTCATTCCTCGCAGTCTTCATCACAGAGGAACAACACAAGTTAAATGAAAGGCCAGGGCTGCAGCTTTGGCCCATGTGGAATTATCACTATTTACCAGTGACTGTGCGAGGTCCTGTCTCCGCTTTATCAGATGTTCTGCCTGAGATTTATGCCGTTCTCAGGGGACGCACACGAAATAGTCTGTGTGCTCATACACACGCACAGCATTAACAACACAACTGTCCTTGTTGAATATGGATCAGCGTCTTTCCATGCATGAAAGTCACTGAATTCATTTAAGTCTTGATATTCATAAATCACCATGATGTCACAGTATTTAACTTCCTCTCCACTTCACCACAGACCTCTCGTAGTGACAGCAGCTCTGCTGTGTGTGTGTGTGTGTGTGTCTGTGTGTGTGTGTGTGTGTGTGTGTGTACGTACGTACGCACTTGCCTTCGGCCTTCTCACTGCTGCAGACTGTCTGCATGCAAATGCTCTGCAGACTCCTACATTTGGTTTGTGGCTCAGTTCTAAATGCACAAATTCGAGCGCTGAAATCCAGCACAGAGGCGCAGTGTGAAGGTGAACCTTTTGTGTTTGTGCTACGCGAACACAGTGGAAGTGCGTGTTTGATCTGCAAAGCACAGACCCTGACACAGTGTTGAGGAAGCCGTAAACATGACAAAGCTTTTAACATAAACATAAAGAAACCTATATCATTCCTTACCTTCTTTTCTTGTTCTCCATACTAAGGTGAAGGGATTTCATGCCAGATGCAGAAACAGCAGACTGTGCCTCTGTGAATTCTATAGTGTCGGTTCCCGGAATATAAGCGTGTCTCTGCAGTAAGACAGAAGACTGTGCGCAAGCATTAGCATTTATATTTATACCTTCCACTGAAATATGTGCTCATCATGTTAGATATTAGTTATTATTCAAATGTGGTTAAACTTCTCGCGTGACTATGTTTAACCTGATATTGGTCAGGTTAAGCATCCACAATAAGGAAGTGCAGATGAGGAACTGATAACAGCGTACGGCATGTGAGAGATATGAGTGTAGTCTTTGATTAGCAACATATCTTCTTCTTTTGTTAGTTACTAGAGAATTAACTAAAATAAATAAGTTTTCCACTCTTGTCACAAGGTGCCAGAATCGCTCGTACAGTGGCACCAAAATAAAACACTTATTTTCACAATGAACAGTCAAAAAACGCTGGACAACAATTTTGCTGACCCATCAATCCAAGTCTATTAGAGATGTCCCAGTTAAATCATGAGGATCGGTATTTGGGCCCATCCAGGGACATTTTTAAAAATAAATTTGACCAAAATCTGATCGTTTCTGTTCTAAAATCTAAAATGTTCTGTCTCAGCTTGCTGATGTGGTTGGTAAAAAGAAAAAATAAATTTTTTTAAATTTAAATTTCAACACTATTAACTTTCTGGGGTCAGCAGATGCACAAATCGTGTAACCGATTTAAGATGACGCAGCCAGACGAAGCTCCGCTTTCAGCTTGTGTCGACAGTGCGGACTTCAAACTCTATACTTCTAGAAAATGGTGCTGAAAGTCCAAGTTAAATAAGTCAGTAAAACAACAACAAAACACAACTACAGATTTTATGTTTCTTGTATTAAGAAATTGAGGTCCAGTTTGTTAAATGGTATGTTGAAACGTAAATGTAAAATGTAAATATAACTAGACTGTCACACAGGTGAGGTTGTGCTGAAAATGGTGAACAGTTAAGGTGAAATATTAAGGTCAAATCAAAAGCCGTGGACTGTTAATCGGAACTAAATATTTCATATTGTTATAAAACAGGCAGCAACAGGCAGTTTCTTCTGTCAGGCACATTAATCCACGAGTAACTTTATCTGCACAGATTAACCAAAGTCCAGTGCACTCTGGGGAAACCATTTGGTTTTTCTTCAGCTTTTCCTGACTGCTGAACCTAATTAACATAAAGCCTGTGAGGAACTTGGTTGTTAAAGTGTCTCTGTGGCCTCTGTACTCAACCAAAGATTGTCTGTGAGGACGATGTCTCACTCTGGTGTACAGTGAACTGTTTGGTTCAGATTAGGTAGGATACAGCATTTACTGTAAAATGGTTAAATTATCACAGCAGCATCAGATTTTATTTAGGTTATTTACGACCAATAAATTAGTTCTAGCCTTTTGATTCACACAGAACTATCAGCAGCGCTCTAACTGCCGTATGTATGACGATGGGTGGCTGTGTGGCAGTGATAACTGCTGCTATAATGACTTCCACCTTGAGGTGTTAAAACTTGAACGTTTGACTTTCACAGTCACCCATGCACGCTTGCAAATATGCAGACACAAAGATCTGCATGCATGACTGCACACGCTGCAGTGTCCTCAGTCTTCTGAGTGTGTCTCAGTTGTCCATCACAGAATTACACCTTTACCTGCCACAGTATTTGTCACGTGTCAGGTTTTGCCAAGGTTCCCGATGCTCGGTTAACTGCTTTCACGTGTATCTGTGTTTTCTGTCATGTGTTTGTGTCAACTTTATTTATTTAACCTCAGTCACAGAACTTCATCCCCTTCACTTGTCAGCACTAAAGTAGAAACTTCTCCTTTTATAGTTATGAGCCATATGTTCAAATATAAGTGAACTCATGGTCGGTGACTATTACAGGCTTAAACAAAGTGATTAAGCAAAGGGCTTAAATGTTCTTTTTGTAGAATATAAACATCTCTTTGGTTTTTTCACCTATCAGCCATTATAACCACCAGGCGGTATTCAGCTGTCACTTCTATCACACATTTGCAGTAAATATTCAGAGATTGTGCATGAGTTAAACCTCTACTGCACATGCATTTTAAGTTCATTTTAAGTTCAATTTTCATAATGGCACATTAGGACAATATAATAATAGTTTTAATAGTTTGTTTGAGAATAAAACTGAAGAAATGCAGCCTGTTCAGCTCAAGACTCTCACACATAAAACCGTTAAGTACCTCTCAGTAAATTTAATTTATTCAGACAGTCTTGTTGAGTTGAAGATGATCTTTCATGAGAGAACAGAAAGTCACAGCCGTGCAGACGAGTGGGCCCAAGCAACACAACATTCATAGAAGCAGTTACAATAAAAAAGTCAATGGTAAAACTTTCAGACTGTGAGGAGGAATTAAAGACTACAACTGAAAAGAAGGTTGTAGTTTATATAAAGTGCAACAGCATAAAAAATATTCCTGCCGAGGACAGTGTACTGTATGTATGGAATATTAAATAGCCAGCACTAAATTGTGTGTACAATCTTGAATATTGTGCATTTAAAAGTTGCAAACAGGATGCAGGTGGTGAAGGTTTTGCGTATTTAGGATGCAGAATGTTCATACACCTTATGCCCAACTAGCACACCTGAGTCACTCTTATATCGGGAAGTGCATAAAAGTCACGTTTAGCCTCAGTGTGTCCCGAGTGCTAAACTTCATGTAGCGGCCTAAGGTGACAACACACAAAGCAAAACAAAAGATTTGGTGCACACAGTCATAACATATTTATTATGAAGGTAAAGTAAAAATGCCCAGTGTGAAACATTGCTTTAGTCCTCAGTGTGCAGCCTCAGATCAGTTTGCACTGGGTGATATCAAGTTTGCACGTTTTTGTGCACACTTTGTGCAACTTTAGTCAATCAGAGAATCATTATTATTAGTGATATAAGAGTGATTTACTACAATTAACAAGGTTCAACTGCTTAAGTAATGATGAAGCGGTGCCAGTCAGATATTTGACATGTCATTTGACTAAACATGGATACATTTCCATCAAATAGGATCCCTTGGCTTGTCTGAGCTGTAACTTGACCGTCAATAGAGATATGCAGTAAAACCTGTGGTCGTCAGTCTTCAGTCAGTCCTGTGGTCCTAGGTCAAAGGGAGACAGATCTACAAGCCAGTCACACACCAGCCAACCTGACATTTCTGAATAAACATTGGGGACAGAAATACTAAACTAGTGCGTTTCTGGGTAACAACAGAAAAGAAAACCACACAGAGGTGCCTTTTTCATCTTGCATCACAGATCATACAAGATGATGATGTCCCTCTTCTGCTGTCCGTCTTTGAGATCAGCTTCATTTTCTGCATTTAAACATTTAATGAAAGTCTGACGAGGTGCTGCAGTAATGAGAAACAAACAGAGCTTCCTTCCTACTACATTTCAGTTTTAACATTCTGATACAAGCCATTTGTTTCACATTTAAATACGAGGTGTGCGCTAAGGGACCTCTGTGCTCACTGTGGAAAGAGCAGTTTACTGACACAGTTTACTGACCTCAAACTGCTTGAGGTTTGTCAACTGTGTGTCTCACCCTCTCAACTTGTGGCTTCGTAGCAATGATCTTTCAGGCCTGAGAACATTTTGTCCAAACAAACAAAAACAGCAGTCATGGTGGGTTTCAACTGGAAGTAATGTCATCTCTGGGGTGAACAAGTGAATGGGGTGAACAAGACTACACACACATCTATAGATGTTACAGGATTAAGTAATTAGGCAGCTGGATCACTTCAGATAAGTGACATGGTTCCTTTTCTTTTAGCCCAAATTGGACGTGCACTGCTGCTTAGCTTTTTTTTTATAATTAAATTCATAACAAAGGCACAGTATCATCTGTGATTATAATAATAAAGTAATATTTTTCACTGTCAGTTAATCAGCTGATAATTTCTAGTTATTGTCCAGAACTGTCAGTTTAATTCAGTCTTCTTCCAGGAAAACCAGATCAACACTTGTGGCACTTCACTCTAATGACATCTGCTCTTCGTCCCCACACTGAACTGCTTCTCTGTTGTGTCCAGGGACTACACTTCAGACCATCGTGTTCTTAAAATCTCACATACAGTGTTGCAAACGTTTTACACGAACACCAGTACACACTTGGTATTTTCTCATCAGTTTACACACAATTACATAACAGATTACTGTGGAAAATGAAGTGGTTTCTACAGATATTTCCATGTATAGTTTAAAAACACAGATCACAGATTACAAGTAAATTTTATTTTATAACTTTTCTCACACAAAGTGCTTCACATCCACATAAACGTAAAGTCAATTGAATTCACAAACGTCAAATGTTGCAAACCTTCACACATGCACTGTGGACTATCTCGGGGCAATTGGGTCCAGACTCTACTCGGAGTTGCACTTTCACACATACATCACCCACCCGGACATACTTTGTTTGAAATGCATTCACACATCTGTGTCACAAAGTGACACAAATTGTTCACAGCGGAAATCAGCTGTGTTTTGTTTGTTTGTTTGTTACTGTTTAAAGTTACCGTAGTGTCCGTGTGGGTTGACTTGCGTGTTTGCATTAACACATCCAGCTAATCCAAGTGAAGTAAGAAAGCCCAGTGCATGTGTGAAAGCAGCTAATGATCCCATCCTTATAACCAGAGGTGACATATTTCATCGCTATCAAAGGAGATAAAACATTTCCACCTGCTTCTGCTGCTGAAACATCCGAGGACTGGTCCTTTCCTTCTCATCAGTGTGCTGTGCAAAAAAGTCAGCCACTCTCAGCCACTTTGATGAGATTGTTCCACAGAGCCTTTACTGAACGTCTCCAGATATTTGTTTATCTGCCCTCTGGCTCTCTCTTCAGATTAACGAATAATTATTGAATTAATCAAGCATTGTTCAGAACATCGTCATGGCTTAAATTCACTGCATTTCCGCCCCCCACCTGACCAGTTTTTTGACTGGCACTTCCTGTAACTGAACAGAACGTTGGTCTGTCTCCTAATTGGTCCACTTTGCATCCTAAAACTGTGACAATCTGTTGACGGAAGGCCATGTCCAACAGGAAGAACATCACAGGATCAGTTGAGCCTCTCAGCGCAGCCAGGAGATACAGACAGTTCTTCACCTGAGGAAGAGGAAGAAACTGATTATCATAGCCGTACAGTCTCTGTAAAGTAGCAAAGAAAAAATATCTATGGTGAAGTTTACCTCGATGAGGGTGGAAAGGGGATGACAGGAGTCAGGTGAACTTGGCCACCCATGGTGGTGGGCCATATAAATGAAGATGGGTTTGAAGACATGATAAGGCAGCAGGCAAACTGAAAGAACGACCTGGGACAGGATGATATAAAGGCTGAGAGTGCTGGCTATGATAAATTATTACTTTAAAATGTAAAGTAAAGGTTGATTATTTTAGAGTATAACATAACTCATAGCCACCTGGATGATGACGATGTTTCGGAACACCTTACCCAGCAGGCTCTGGGAAGTGGAGACAGTTGTGCTGCGCCGCGAACGTCTGATATGTCTCAACACGGTTATGTAGGACAGCAGCACCAGCAGGTAAAACACAAAGAACAGGATTATTAGGGGCACAGAGAAACCTGCAGACAGACTTCCGCCTCTTTCCACTGCCAGGTTGTAGCACAGCTCTTCACTTTTCCCCTTTTTAGCTTCTCCATTCTCTCCGACACTGTTTCCCTTCATTGCTTCATTCACTGAGTAATAAACTGTTACTGGTACAATGCCCCCCACTGCCACCACCCACACCGTAACACACACCCTGCTGGCAAAGGAGGCCTTAGTGAGACGGGTGAAGAAGGCATGTGGCAGCAGGGTAGTCCAAGCGCTTGGCCTGGATGCATGGGTGTGCTGGATGAGGACTGCAAACCGGCTGAGGGCCACCCAAGTGAGGATTATGAGGCTTATATAGATGTTGATGTGGAGCACCGGGGTAATACCGTGCAGGACGAGCTGACACGGGATGTTGTCCAGTCTCCAGACTGAGCTCTGGGCGTAGTAGGCAGCAAGGAAAGGAGTGGTGAGGGACAGGAATAAGTTGGAGATGCTCAGATGGGTCAGATACACGTGGGTGGGGGAGATGTTGGAGATGCGCCTCAGGAAGACCCACAAAGACAGGACATTGCCTGGGAGGGCTGTGAGGAAGAGGAATGTGTAAGCAGAAGGGAGGAAGATGTAACTGGCAGAAGTCGGACAGAGGACAAGATTCGAGGAGAAGGAACCATTATCCAGACTAATGTTGGTTGTAAAGGCCATTGGGTCTGTAAGAAGATAAAAGTGGCACACGTAAAAGTGAAAGAAATCAGCTGTTACACACACTAGCACAGAAATATCAGACATTGCGTAATTGATTGAGCCAAGTTAGGTAGACTTCCTTCCGTCAAGGTCTTACTCAACAGTAGCAACACTTCCCTTAGGGGGCATTTTTGGTTTTACATTTGAGTGGGTAGATCAATGTCATTGCCACAATGTCATTTTTTGTAAACAGGTATACAGCCTGATTTTCATTTAAATACCTTTAAGTAATGGTAGCATTTACAATGGTGACACCAGCTGACTCCAACACTTGCATGCAATTTCATACATTCATATATATCATAAATAATTTCCACAGTAGTGGTTCATCAGCACATCAGAGTCGTGTTACACTCACCAGTCTGCTGCTTCCAGCTTCTATTGTGCTATTCACAGAAATAAGGTTTTCACACTCAAATGACTTCAGCCCTTTCCTTTTCGATGTACCTCCGATTGCTGTTCAGAAACCTTCTGCGAAACTACAACACTTCCTTATGGTTTTCACATTAAAGTCCTTCTCAGAAAGGGAAGACTTTTAATATGAAAATTCTGGAGGAAATGTTACTTTGCAGAAAGAATTGAGAAGTGAAAATGGAGCATCTGATTTGACTCTTGTGTACTAATAAATTAAGGCTGTAAAAAGTAAGATTGAAGTTATCAGAACAGCAGGCAAATATTGGGAAATAATGAGTTTGCATCAACTGGGGAGCAGTTTAAATGTCTCGGCCCTCTTTGCAGCAGAGGTAAATAAAAAATGTTTTGAGAATTTCTGTTCTCTGTATATGACCACACAATACTATAGCATTAACCATCCCAACTAACATATTTACAAACATAAGGACTGCCTTTATTGGATGAAAATGGAAAATGGACTGACTGCCTGAAAATGTCAAGTTTTTTCACTTTGCCAGATGCTTTGCCAGGCCTTCACTGCAGCTGCCTTCAGCTATTGCTTGTGGGTCTTTCTGCCTTCAGTCTTGCCATCAGTAAGCAAAAAGCACTGTGTATTCTTTATTGTCGCTAGAGAAGAATATGCAGTTTATTTCCCTTAAGAAACTCTTATATTCTGGGTCTGTTTGCGGTATGAAAGTGTTTTCTCCTTTGACACGGTTCCATTGGCAGCCATACATGCCCAAGCCATAACACTGCCTCCACCATGTTTGACGGATGATGTGATACTGTAATGCTTTGGATGATGACCTGCTCCTTTCCTTATCCATACTTTTCCTTTCTCATCATTCTGCTACAAGTCAATCTTGGTTTCGTTAGTCTAGAGAATCAAACAGCTCAGGCTTTTTCAGGTGTTTTCTGGCATACTCTCGTGTTTCTATTGTTGAGTGTTACCAGTCTTTTTCACCATGTGGAGAAGCCTCTGTATTTACATTCATTAAGCATCTCTTGACTGTAGACTGTGAAAGGAGTCTTCTTCACCATGGTCAGACTTCTGTGGCCATGAGCTGCCATTGATTCCTTCTTTTTAACATTGTTCTAAACTGTTGTATTGCCCATTCCCAAAGTTTTTGCTTCTCTCTGATGGCACTATTTTGTTTTTCTGCCTAATCATGGCCTCTTTTACTTGCGTAGACACCTATTTTTGTTGCATGCAAGAGTTCCAGTAAACAGCTACCAAATGCAAATGTAATACTCAGAACTACAGCCACTGCCGTGGCTCACCGTGATGTCCGTGCAAGCCTGGGTGTCAGTAATTCTCAGGGTAATTACAGCGAGACTGTGGGCTGAAGTAGATAACTGAAATTATAAACTGTACACATTGTTTCTTATTTTGTGATTGGCTCTGCTTCAATGCATTAAACAAAAATCAGCTGATTTCCACAGTGAACTTTTTGTGCCGCCCGTACCTCCTGCACTCTCTGCACAGATACCCTCCCTCACTGAAAATAAACTGACTATTTCTCCTGATGTATGAATGCATTTTCAACGGAGTATGACTGGTTGGGTGCTGCCTGTGAGAAAGTGCAACTAGTAAAGTAAGTGAAGTAAAGTCCTGACCTGATGCTCAGAAATAGTCCAGAGTGCATGTGCGAAAAGGGTTTAAGAGACTAAAACACCTGCAGAATATGTAAGCAATGTCTCATCTTTAAATTGAATTTAAAGTAAAATTTAAACGTAAAATATTTTAACACCTAAAATTAATCAGTTGACATTAAATAAAAGATTAACATTTACATTTAACAACTTATCTAAGTATTTTCAAATTCACAGGATCACTTTGTGCTCATGCTGTACATACCACTGATTCATGGGCACTGCAACACTCCCTTAGAATAAATAAATATCCACAGATGACGATAAAACAGCTTGGTGTGAAGCTTCTTTAAGTTCCTGCTTCTTACTCTACCAGAGGTTTTCTGCATGGTAAACACTGCGCTGGCCCTTTTGTTTGTGGGTGTGTTTTTTTATATTAGTTTGAACTTCCTCACTAACCATATATGAAGTTTATGAGAGATGACGTAGAGTGTAAAGCCAGAGAAGTGAGACAGTGTGTAAGAGGTGACAATTTGTGGTCAGTTAATTTAGTACATAAAAAGTGGAGGCTGCTTCACTTTATTATTATGTGAACAGCTTTTGACCTGGACTTGACATTGATCCTTCAGGTTCTTTAGATTTTCTACTTAAACCTTTTGTGTCCTTTTCAGCGTCTGTACTTTACAACCCTCCCCCCGCAGAACTGAAGCCTTGAATCTACTTGAGGTCTCTGTGTGTATTTATATTCTGCCTTAGGGTGGCGTTGTTGTTCTGTTCTAGATAAGAAGCAGAAAGAGTTGGGTTTGTTGTTGAGAGCTTTCACTTCCTTCTGACCTTCCCATCACACTGTACTGTTCCTTAGACCAGGAACCTCTTAAATTCTCATTTATTACAATAAAATAGGTTTTGATACAATTTGCATCTCATTTCTTTCGTACTATTTTTGCTCAGCGCAACAGTAATTTCATTGTCTTCAGCTTCAGGTGTGTTAATGTGGAATACTAAGGGTGAATGTGCAGACACTAAAATAAACTGTGAAGATTAATTTTCTTTGGATTTGTATAAGCACAATGCTACAGCACAGCACTGTATTATTAGCTGGTGTGTATGAACTGATAGCAAATTCCCTATCCACTGCATCGGTCATCTGCAACATTGGTCATCACTGCTGAACAAAAGATTACATGTCAAGGTCTAAGCACAGTTTGACATGTAGCCAGGAGGAACAGGAGAATGAACCCTCGTGTTCATTGACAACCACTCCACAAAACTTCTGCCACAGTTGTGTCTTACTCTACAATGCCACAGTGTTTTTTATGTAACCTGGACGTCTTTTTTATACAGTTTACCAAGATCCACCACCCCTAAGCTGGCGAATCAGTGAAAGTGCTTTACAGCTTCTGCAAACTGTCTCAGGGCCCGAAGAAGTGTTGCATGCAGAGAAAAACTTGAAAGTTGTATAATTTTGCCTCAATGTAGCCTCAGAATAAAATATGAACCTTACGTTTAGCGTAGTATGGACAATTTTAAAAAACAGAGTACAGTTGCACAGCCTTCGTCCAGTCCTGCTATCAGGTAGGTCAAATAAGTTAACTTCAGATGTCTCGGCATCCGTTTATATGATAACTGACCTAAAATAAAATACAGAAACGTAAGAGAGTCTCTTTCAAAATAGTGTCACGTTTACCATATCCTGCACAGTTCATGTCTGGGTCACCCAAATTTAAGGAAAACCTTATTACGGTGTTGGCACTAGTACACCAGAGGTTGTTGTTTTTATTCTACTCTAATCTCACCATGTAGCTAAAGATGGAGTCATAGCTCAAAATAAAGACACATTTATTAGCGGCATTCAACAGTAAAGATAAACTTTTGCAAAAGAACACAATCAGTGTGAGATATATAATGTGTGCACCATGTAGCTTAGTTGGTAGAGCAGTCATCTGTGAGCCCCCAGGTCAGTGGTCTGACTCCAAGTTCCTCCTGGCTACATGTTGAGGTGTCTTTGGACAAGACGTTGAAACCCAGAGTGGCACCATCATTTACTGTCCAGCAACCATTTCCCCGTGGTGCTCAAAGTGTGTCATTAATACAGTCATTGTAAATGTTTTTTGTTTTTTTACACTGATAAAATGGTGTGATGGTATTTAGTAAGTTCCTGCATCATTTCCTCGGGTGTTGTTTCTGTGGTTTTGACACTCCACAAACAGGTCAAATGACATCTTCAAATGCGTCTACACATTATGAAGCACAGCGAACACCTCCTTCTTCAGCGCGTCCTGTTAAAAATGATGGAGAATCAGTGTTTCAGAGCCAGGCTGGATTCAGGACCCGTCTTCTCCTTTGTATTAGCGATTAAGCTGGTATTTGCCTGTTCTTTGTCGGTGGAGCTGCTCCCGCTGACTCCACCTACATCTTGCAGGCCAAACATGTGACTCACTATACGCAGAACCTCCTTTCTCATTGATGATGACAACAGGAAGTACATAACTGGGTCAAGGCAGCTATTGAGGGCGGAAAAGACCAAAGCCACCTCATTGGTAATGTCAGCTACCCTTCTCCAATGACATGGAGTGTCTGTGATCTGGGTTTTTATGTAAAACACTCTGACCACGTGGTAGGGGACAAAACAGACGGTGAAGACAAAGAGGATGAAGAAGGACTTCTTGGCAGCTCTGGTGTAGTGGGCCACGTTGGGCAGGTCTGGTTTCTGCTGTGATGTTCTCAGAAGCTTGAGGGCGATCTTTCCATAAGACACCGCTAGAGAGACGAACACAAACCAGAAGATAACCACCACAAAGATGTTGATGTAGGCTTTCCACTTGGCTTGTTGGAGCTGCTTGTAGTGGAAACACCTGGAAATACCAAAGAGGACATGTCAGCTTAAATAGTTCATATTACACATGTTTTCTGACCAACAGACTGAGCAGAAAAGAATCCTTGATTAGATGTCACCAACCTGTTTGACTGTTGTTCACTGTTTGACAAGAGCAGTGACAAAATTACGGCAAAGGACAAAGTCCAGGTGACTGCACAGAGGGCAATGCTGCACTTTGTAGACCACACTTTGTGCTGCATCCCTGCACCGCGGTTGATCTTGAGGTAGCGGTCCACGCTGATCAACCCAAGCAGCACAACACTGATGTACATATTCATGTAGAAGAGGTTGCCCACTACATTACACATGGTAGGATCCAGGTTCCAGGTGTTTCCCTGGCTGTGGTAGAGGATCCTGAACGGCAGACACACCACCAGCAACAAGTCTGCAAAAGCAATGTTTATAAGAAAAACCCGCACAGAGTTCTTCTTGGAGTGAATGCAGAAGAAAACCCACAGAGCCACTAAGTTCCCAACTAGACCCAGGATGAAGATTATAGAGTAGAGCACCGCCAGCGGGCTCTGCAGTGCGTCATGATCCACACATTGAGTGTCAGGCGTTGTGTTCATAGTGCTGTTTGGAGTCACGGAGGTGGAGAAGTTTGTCGTCATGATGGTTTTCATGATCTTCTGTCCTGAGGAGGGAAAAGAGTTGAAATGTTTCATGATCAGCAGCTGTTTTTGTTGTTTGTTTTGTTTGTTTTGTTTTGTTTGTTGTTTCACAAGGCAAAGTTTTGTAATTGTTAGTTAATCTGAGTAATGGCTGATCTCCAGCTGCATTGATTAGTACTAAATCAGCAATAATTAACACAAATAATACCAATAATACCGCAGGACTGATTAACAGATCTAAACCCATGTTGTGATGGCTCACAGGTTATTTATAGGAGAATCTTTAAAAAATGTTGAAATGCACCGAACACTTTGAAAACATGCCCTATCGCTTCAATGCAAGGAATTCATATCACAAGATCAGCAAGTGAAGTAGTGAAAATGAAAAGAGCTTTCTTTGCTCACAGCAGGTTTCACCCAGAACGACTAAGATAATATTTGAAAGAGGAACTCACCTTGTCATTGAAGTCCATAAAGAAAGCCTTCACTTTTGTTGGAAAGAAAATAAAAATGTATATTTGCAATTTTCCAGTGAGTTACTCCAGTATATCTGAGTTTAATCTGTAACAAAGATAAAATGTTGCTGTCTTAAAATGATCCTCTTGTCATTCAGGTTTCTGCTGCTGTCATTTCAGTAAGCTAATATTAGTCCAAATAAAACTGTGCAGTCTACTTCCTCTTATGCTCTTTCTCTGGCCATTATCTCTGCAGCTATTAGAAACGCGTCCTCCCCAGCTGTGCTGTTGAGAGTAGACAGAAATACTGAAGCAAAGAAAAGTGGTGAACAGAGGAAACATGAAGCTGTGGTCAGCCCCCCTCTTCCCTTGCTGCACAGAACACTGACTGAGAGAGAGAAAAGGGCTGGCTCAGAGTAGATCCCCTGATTATACATGAGGGCGAGCAGTGGCTTCACACAGCATACTTTACTTATATATGCACAATATGCTTTTCACTTTGGGCCATGGCTATAATGTAGAGGTATCTGCTGAGTTTAGCCAACTGTGAACAAAAAGGGCTCTTAAAATACCACAATATGCCCTCACACTAATTACAGGAATGCCTTTAGACTGAAGCAATGTGAGGTTTATATTGGCACCCGAGAGACATGAGCTGCTGTCAACTCCACAAGCAAATTTTAATTTTTTGCAAAAGGATTAAAAGAGTAGAATAGTACCTGCTCTTGAATGTTAATAATCTCAGCATATTATGAAATGTTGAGTCCGAGTAGAGGGAACAATAATCGTCGTTGTGTGTAAGTGAAACATGTCTGTCAAATAAATGTACTCAAAAACTGAAAGCAAGTGTTAATATGAGCTTAGAGAGCTGGGCTGCTTATTGCTCATCTCTCAGTGTGTCTAGAGAGAGACGTTGACTAAACATGTATGTTTCAGATTTAGTGCACATTTACATATTCATGTACACATTTCAGTTCACAGTTCGGCTAAATTACACTTTAGTGTACACATTTTCATGTATTGTACTATCTTGTTACAGTTTCAGATTCACATCACAAATACAAATTTGCAAATATCAGTACAAGTATATTTAATTTCCATGTAAATATTTGTTGTTTCAGTATAAATTTGTACATGTTTACTACTGGTACATCTGTTTCTTTCTGTACACATCTATAAAATATCTGTGCACATGTAGAGACTGAGGTATAGTTTACTCTATAAATAACATCAATACACTTGCAACATAATAGTTACAGTTATATAACTTTCGATTGTATTTGAGCAACATATTTAGACCAACATATGCAATAGTTCCTCACAGCAAAGTTAAAAGACTTGAATATAATTTGAATAGTTTGGTCGATAAGAAAGAAAAGATAATGGATTAAATTACACAATTAAAGCTAAAATTACGTAACATCCTAAAGCAAAACTAAATCATCGGATGTGTATATGTGTTGCTCTTTTACTATGATCCTCCTTCACTGGTCAGGATGGGTGCTGGTTTGGGTGTGTCTCACACATGTGAGTTTTGTTATTTATGGGAAGTGTCGCTCTTTAATTAGCAGAAGGCGACAATCAAGCCACAAGTCTCTCTTATTGCTTCTCTTCCCTCGTTCTCAGCCTCACTGTGTCCTGCTGGCGTCCAAAGAGAACTCTGCTCCAGTGAAGCTGGGAGGGTTCGGAGTGGCCATCCAGCTCGGGGAGTCGGGACTGGTAGCAGGAGGTACAGTGAACACATGAACAAGCATTAAAGTCACACTGGCTATGGTGAAGAGACATTCGGCAGGACAAGAGAACCATTCTCTTTCTCAGAGCCATAGCTCAGTCACACAGACATGAAACACATATTGACGTCAGTCACTGTGACGTGCACTAGTAAAGCATATCATTATCTCTGATGTTCAGGAATAAACTTCCATAAATCCTCTTAAAAACCCAGAGAATCGTCAGGTTTTTAAGCTTCATGCCAAAGCAACTCTGTTCTGTGGGTGTTTTACACACAGGATCTGCTAATAGATAAATTAGATGAGGACAATGTGACACTAGGGCACAAACACACTGATGTTTTTTGATGTAAGCACTGATTCCACACATTAAACAGAGAAGTGAAACCAAAGGAAAAAAAAATAGTAGCTCTGTGTATAGTAGCTCTGAGTAAAGGAACTGCAAGGAACCTTTTTTTTTTTTTTTTTTTTTTTTTTAAAAGCTTTTTTAACCTGGACATTAGTTTTTATCAAGAAGTGAGAACCAAACCAACAGTGAAAAACTTGTTTCCCCTTTTGTGTAGCTGTGGAGTATATTCTAGTAGGAAACAAATAACTTCAAGTACATTTTAGTAACTTACAAAGTTCATAATTACGAATAGAAAGACATGAGAGTTTTGTTGCATGAAATGAGGAAGTACGATCTGGTAGAGCTTCATTTTCTTGATCAAAGAGTGTGAAAAGAAAACCTGGTAAACTTGATGTGTCTTTGGCTTCCCACACACTTTGTATTTGTAACCCCAGGTCGGGTAGGAACTCCCCACTTCATGGCCCCAGAGGTGGTGAAGAGAGAGCCGTACGGTAAACCCGTGGACGTGTGGGGCTGTGGAGTCATCCTCTTCATCCTCCTCTCGGGGTGTCTGCCTTTCTACGGCACCAAGGAGCGTCTGTTTGAAGCCATCTGCAAGGGCAAATACAAGGTAGTTAAAAACAGGACTCGCCCTTCTTAACTGGACCCACGTGTTATTCCTCCAGTGTTTTACAGCTCAGTTTTAATTTTAACAACTGGTACATTAAGTGAACACAGACTGAAGCGGTGAAATCATCTGCCCTTCACACAGCAAAGTACTGTTTTTACATGACATATTTAGACTTTACTGCATGTACTGTAAACAGATAGTTTTGTTAGTCAGTGATTACTTACTGAGTTTTAACCATCGCTCCTACCACTGAAGGCCGACTCATGGTGTCTGTTGTCCCACAGTAGCAACACCCAGAAGAAGTCGTCTTACATGTCGTATTCCTCTGAACAACATGAAAAACAGTCCGTGTTTTCCTGTAAAGTCTGTGTATTTGTTTCTGTAGATGAATCCGCGCCAGTGGAACCACATCTCAGAGAGCGCCAAGGATCTGGTGAGACGCATGCTGATGCTGGACCCTGCTGAGAGGATCACTGTGTACGAGGCTCTTAACCACCCCTGGCTTAAGGTGCGTTGCTTGTTCTACTGTGTCAAGTCTGACCACCGTCTGGAGGCACCTTAATGATTTCAGCTCCGCCACATCATAGCTGAAACAAAAGTCAATCAATGATTTACCATAAACCCAGTAGCAAACACAGAAGCAAAAACCCAGTAGAAACTCTAAAAATACACGTGTGAATGGTCTCTAAGGCCGTTTATGAGGTGTGACTGGAAAAGTGAAAGCTTGTAGCCTGAAGCCAGTATGTGAAGTTCTGCAGACTGTGTGACACAGCTGGAAAACAGAGACGGTGAGTGAGAATGTTACTGCTTGTGATGTTTTGTCAGGGAAAGGTTTTATTGCATCAGCTTCTGCGGACAGTGCTGCAGGACGTGAGTTGTTGACAAATCAGCAACTTCCCGGTTTAAAGTGTTAAATTTTACTTTGCTGTTCATGTTTCAACACCTGTAAGTAGATGAAGTGTAGACAAATCGACTGCTTTTTGTTGCCTGTTTAGTTTATTACTCCTGATTACAAACCACAATGATTCAAATGTAGCTTTATATTCCACACAAGTATCTCTTAAACTCCTGCAGTAATTCCTCTTTTGCTTTTAAAAATAGTTACCGAACCCCATTTTCTTATCACGTGGGCCAAAAGCTCCGTTTACTTATCTGCATCTTGTTGCAACACACATGTGTGACCGATCTTACACAGCAGCTTTGTGACAAAGTGACAAACTGATGCAACCTTCTGCATCTAATCAGCCAGAACCAAGTGCTAAAGCAGTTAATCAGTCAGTGGACAATGGTTTACATTTCTGCTAGGGATGTCCCAATACCTAAACCAGTATCGGGTATCTGGTCCGATACCACCCTCAAGTCCTCGTATTTGTACTCGCAAAACTTCTCCTCTGATACCTCATGCGATACCACTTTACATCAAGCAGCAGGTAAAGACACGCGACTGATAGAGAATCCAGTTAATTCTCACATTAGAACATTAAACTATGCGTAGAAGTCTCCTTGTTACATCTGTAGATGGTTGATAACCATGACAAATATCCACAGAGAATACCCAAATCTAGCAGTTGGTAAAAAGTCAAACAAACGCTCCTCTTCCAGTTAATAAAAATAGCTGCAACTGCAATATTATTAAGTACCCATCTCAGTACTCGGTAAAGGCAAATACCCAAATGTCTCGTACTCAGTCCGGAAAAAAGTGGTATCAGGCCGTCCCTAATTTCAGCCATTTATAAAGCTAAAAATAAAGAGGCTTCTGCAAATTGACTGTTTGGTTTCAGACCAACTGGAGTGATGCAGTTCTATTCCTGCTTTTGGGATTAGGATGAAGAGCAATTTACATGCGTAACTTAGGAAATTGATCGTATCTCCACCAGCACGTGGCAGCGCTTCAGAGGCGTCCTAAGTGGCTAGGAGTTGCCTTTGTGGCGATCAGACAGTGAGACATGAGCAGATTTTGTGGCTGGAGAGATGTTGATAACACTTAATGAGACAGAGCTCAGTAGAGGATACCTGTTGGACAAAAATATAATTGTTTCTGCGACAAATGTAAGTACTGAGTCAAAAACAGGAAGCAGCAATGTCATAGAGACATAGAGACCACAGTTGCTGCAACTTTGATCAAAATCAAAGGAAAAACATGCTGCGTTTCACTTGTTGTCATAAAGGCCCAGGCTCCTACTGTACATGAGTCAGAAACACAACACAGACTTTATCCTGCCAGCCCCTGGTACAAAGTCTGTGTAATGTCCATGTGAGCCTGAGTGTGAACACAGCAGGTGATTCTCCAGGTATTCACGGTGAGAGAGTGGACGTTCCCTGTTAGTAGACCGCTCAGTGCAACACCTTTAAATATAGGAAATATTTATCAGCTTTCTGCTGCTGTATCTTCTCTCCTAATGTTATAAACATTACGCATAATTTCTAATCATGTGATTGGCTCTGCTTCGGTGCTGTGAACAAAACACAGCTGATTTCTACGGTAAACTTTTTGTGTATTGCCGGTCCTCCTGCACTCTCCACACAGACACCCTCCCTCACCGAAATCATACGATCATTTCCCCTGATGTGTGAACACATTTCAGATTATGTTTGAGTGGGTGCTGACTGAGACAGAGACAGAGTTCATGTATTAAAGCAGCTAAGACACCTGAAAGCAGTAGCAGAAGACAGACTTTGTCTGTCCAGTCACGTAAACACTAACAAATCAAAAACAGAGGAAGCTTTTCCCTCACACAGGTTATTGATGTGTCATTAGATGTGATTACACTTCTCTAAACCCACAGGAGTCACTAAGTAAATGTGTCATGAGGCGTGAACTGAGTTAAGTTTCCTCTCTGTGTTGGATTTCCTAGGAGAGGGACCGCTACGCTTACAAAATCCACCTGCCAGAGACTGTGGAGCAGCTGAGAAAGTTCAACGCCAGAAGGAAGCTCAAGGTTTGCATGTGCACACATGCTAGCATGTACCCGTGACCTCATTTAGCTTTTGCTTTGCACTTCCTTGTGGTCGAGATACCATCTCTGAGTGCCCGCTGATATAAGTGAGGTAAATGTTCAGAGGTCGTGTGTGTTGTTTCAGGGAGCTGTGCTGGCTGCAGTATCCAGTCATAAGTTTAACTCCTTCTATGGAGATCCTCCCGAGGAACTTCACGACTTCTCCGATGACCCCAGCTCCTCAGGTACTGACAGATGCAAATGTGGTACCCATTCATCTCAGGCTCACTTCCTCCCTCAAACTTCCTTCCTCAGATGTTTTTTATTAGTTTCGACTTCTGCTTTCCGAATAATCCCCTGCAAAGCCTGTTGTTACCACAAGCTAACCACGCATTAGCTGGTGAGACAACACACTAACCATTTAGCCAGACATCTGAGTACAATCATTATGCAGTGAAGTTAATACAGCCCTGTGGACTTTGTGTCTCTGTAGGTTAAGACACAAAGTAAATCCACAACATGACCCATTTATCCTTGTGTGTTTTGTGCGTGTTCCATTTCTTGTTGAGTATTTTGACATTTTTATTTGTTTGTTTCTATTAACGCTTCCCACCTGCAGGACTACTAGCAGCAGAACGTACGTATCTGTTGCTCCTCTGTGTGTCGTGATCACTGCAGTTCACCGTCAAAAGACGAGTTTGTCAGTTTTTCTCTTGTTGCTCCTGTTTCCATTTTCATCACAAAGGTGATTTATTGTGACATGTGTGCTGTAGGAGCTGTGTCCCAGGTGCTGGACAGTTTAGAGGAGATCCACGCTCTGACGGACTGCAGTGAAAAGGATCTAGATTTCCTCCACAGTGTTTTCCAGGACCAGCATCTACACACGTTGCTCGACGTAAGTGTAGCACACAAATACACACACGGGAAAACATCCTATTAAACTATTTTATTCCACTCTATTCTATTTTATGGATAAATACAGTGAAGGTGTGTGAAGGCTTCAGAGAGCTCTGGGACAGGAAGTGGTGTGTTTGACATTTTCAGTAGCAGCAGCTGCATTTTTTTAGGAATTAGTCCAGCACTGTCTACACTGTTTTGCCTGTTGCCTGCAGATGTGCAGAGTCAGTGTGTGATGCAAGAGTGTGAGGAGCAGCATAATGAGAAGCAAGATAAGAAGGTTTCATGCAAATGATGAAAGACGAGGTGTTAGTTTTATATATAGACTTCCAGAATTAATTCTGAAAAGCTGTGCTGCATCTGCTAATGTGTAAAGTTGTGGTTGTCTTTTATTAATATATTTGAAACCACAATCAGGCTTCTGCAAGACGGTCACAAACACTCTGTTGTGTTTCTTTACGCATGCAAGTCCTTCGCTGGTGTGTGTGTCAGTGGTCACATAAATAAGTCGCGCAGCGTTTGCAGAAGTGTCAGTGTATAATGACAAATAGTTTTTTTCATCCTGTCAACACAACAAACTAAAGACTGATCAGCCAATAAAACCACTAACACTGATTCTCTCACTACCTGTCAAGCGTTGGGTAGAGTTAGGCAGCAAGTGAAGTTGTTCTATTGGAAGCAGAAAAACTGGGCAGCAAACAACTTTGTCAAGGACCCAACAGTCTGGTTGGGTCTTCCCAGTATGCAGTGGCCAGTAGAGACCAGCAAACGACTGGACTGACTTCGGGGTCAAGTGCACCCAAGAACCTCATTGAGCTTTCAACTGGCCGTGGATCAGACTGTGGTTTAGTTTTAGTGTTGTCTAAGGTGCTGATTCATGGTGGATTAAAGATGTGAATGACATGTTTCTGCTGTTCTCGTGTTATAAACCATGGACGTTCTATCCAAGTGGACATTACTGAGGATTTTATTTCGCTCTGCACCTTATAGGCTACTGTATAATCCCCTGACATCTTGTTTCTGCTGACCTCCTGTGGCTTCACTGTGCAGGTTACTCCAGGTCACTGTTGTGGTTACAGGTGCAGCAGATGCTGTCTGAGATGTAAAACAGGCCTGAAGCTTTCAATCAGAGATAAGCAGCAAATTATCCTTTTTAGCAACACATAACACACACATTCTGAATCCACAGTAAAAACAGCACAGTTTAGCAGATTAGACTGGTGCTTACATGTTTAAAACAGAGCCCTATAGATAATAAATACCTCTGCAGCCACTGAACATGACTAATGGTCACTGCCTGTTCCTGAAACTCAAGGATGTTGACACAGAGCCGAGCGTCTCTGTTGACCTGAAGCTAGTTCACCATATTGGGTCACAGATCCCAGACGCCAGTTTGTCTGTTCTCTGTCTCTCTGTACATTCTACATTTTTTAGTTTACTCTGCCGACTGTGTGTTTGTAATATCGACACATAGAAGAGACTAAAATACGTTTGCTTAATAAAGATTAATGTCACATATGCAGCAGTTGTTGTCGTCTTACTGATGTGAGATTAGATTAACTTGCTGGACTCGCTTTTCTTATTTTTTAACCATGATAGTACATGTAGTCATTTTTTCAAAATATACAAAATATTTATACAAAATATTCAAAACGAAAAACAATCCTATGTCTAAGTGGTCTAAGTTTTCTAAAGAACGTTACGCCATAACCTGTTCTCACTAAGTTCATGCAGAGTTCAAACAGCAGCTTCCCGCAGCTGCAGCTGTCTCCAAGTGTTATATCAAAAATATCTTCACCCTGTTTCCACGGTGCATGTGACACTGATCATCGGTCACAGGCCACACATGAGAAAAAAAGATACAAACTTTTTTTCCCCGACTAAAAATTACATTAATACCGAAGACATCTGAACTATGAAAGAACATGTGTGGAATTATGTAGTACACAAAAAAACTGTTAAATAACCCAGAATATGTTTTATATTTTTAATTCTTCACAGTAGCCTTGTTTTTGATTGCTCACTCTGTCATTCTCTCATTCAGCCTCATGAGGGTTAAAGAGTTCGCAGAGGTGTTGCACTTTTCTTTCACTCTCCGGTCCAACTCATTCCAAACCTCCTCCTTCATGTTTCACAGTGAGAATCACACAGTCTGCAACCGCCCGTTCACCCTCTCTATGTCTAGGTTAGAACCAAAAATATCACATTTGGTTTGCACAGGTAGGAAGGACAGTTTTCAGATTGACTGACCATTTCCTAAAGTAATGACGGACTGTCTTTTCTCTTTACTCAACTGAGTGTTTCTGCCATTATATGGATTTGTACAGTAGCTGTCGTAGAGACAGCAGAGCTACTGACTCACCCATCTTATGACAAGATAACTAAGGGTCTAAAGAACATTAAGAAGGCAAGAAAGAGACAAGACACTCTGTGAACTGAAAAATATACCAGAAGACAACCTGTGAATCTGATGAGAGACGACTGTGCCAAAGCTACAGGTAGCTACTTCAGACAGTATAAAACATAAAACATATGAATATGTTTATGTTGATTTACAAAATTCCATATTTGCTCTGTCACAATGTCAGTGTTCTTAAGTATTATTGTACAATGTTACATAATAAACATAAAAAACAACTAGTAGTGTAAATACTGCAGGTTCTGGCATAAACAGGGAATCCAAACCCAAAAAGCTGAAATGGAAACATTTGACGTAGGAGGAAGATGGGCTGGTAAAGAGGTGTTTCAGCAGCTGCAGGCTAGTAGGGTGTGTGTGTGTGTGTGTGTGTGTGTGTGTGTGTGTGTGTGTGTGTGTGTGTGTGTGTGTGTCTGTCTCACCAGGGATGTCGTGTCAAACTCAGCTGACTCACATGTAGCTATGTGAG
>OMLM01014612.1:24261-46862 GCA_900302695.1 Helostoma temminkii
GTGTGTGTGTGTGTGTGTGTGTGTGTGTGTGTGTGTGTGTGTGTGTGTGTGTGTGTGTAAAACAGTGTCAGTAGGAGCCTGGGGCTGCAGATGTCTCCCTTTTAGTCTTAGTCTCTCACCCCTGCCCTGCTCTCAGAGGAGGAGGGGGAGTCAGAGGACAGAGGAGTGCAGTCCAGCCTCAGGCTGTGAAGGCTTCTATTGTCAGGCCTCAGTGCCATTCACAAACAAACACAGCCTCCGTCGCTGCCTGTGCAGCTGAAAGTAGCCTCCTCACAGCTGAAACTCGCAGAGGACACCAGACACTGATGGGATGGAGGCATCCAGCTTTATATAACCTGTTTCTCGTTTGTTCTGCTCTGGCTGCGTTTTCCTGACAAACCACTTACCGTTTCCTGGGTGAGTGTGTTTCCTTCCTCTTTTGTTCGTCTGTCTTCCGTCTGCAGGAAGAGCATTTTGTGAAGTGATACCTCAAGTTAGTTCAACCCGTGAACTTCTGTGTGTTTTTCAGTGTTTTTACACTTTGCTAGTTAACAGAGGCAGCTGAAGTTGCCCTCAGGGAAACAATGGTTGGTTGGTAACAGGAAATTAAGACGTGATACTACTTCAGAGATTATTCTGCTCATACAGCCTGATTTCATGTTCATGTCCTGTTCAATCCGTATGACAAAACGTTCGATAGCAAATAAAAAGTGAACAGTCTGCAGTTTCTACATAATAAAATGTGATCTGATCTTCACAAATATCAACAAACACAATATTTCTAAGCTCATAAAACACAAACAGTGATGATCTGGGTAGAGGTCCGGCTCCAAAAGTGGATTTTGTTTTCTCCATTCTGTACTAGATTTACTTCCTCAGGTACAGGAAGCAATGGTTTGATGTTATATGGTGTCCAACATCACTTTCAGCGCTGCTGCTGCTGCTGCTGGTGTTACAGTAAAAGTGTTGGCTCTCAGGCTTTGATTGGACTCTGGTACAAAAGGCCATTTGTCTGTGTTTCTCTGAGTCGACACATGAGAGCAGAGCCCCTGCTTATGCACCGTTCATCAGGTTTGATCATCAAACATCACGTGGTCGTTTCTCAGAATATGAGAATATGTTGTCAGTCGACTATGGCAGTGTGTGCCTTTTGTTAAGAACCCACCCTCTGCTCTGATTCAAGCTGCTGCCATTGTTAAGACTGAGCTTCAGGGCCATTTGGTTCTGCAAACATATAACCTCTTAAATACGCCCACGCTCATCGCTGGCTGGCTCCATACAAGCTGCTTTAGTCGGTGCACTTTATTAGTCAGCCGGGGTTTCATAGACAGAGCTTGTGTCTCGTCAGCCTCGAATCAGAGACATGACACAACAGTTAATTTTTGTTATGGAGAATGTAAAAAGGGTTTGTTGCTTTGTTTTTAAACCAATTATCAGTAACGGATCTCTTTAAACTGTTTAAGCTCTCGCCCATGTTCCTCACTCCCCCAGAGGATTGTGGTTAATTCAGTTTCCTGTGAATGAGTTTCTAGTGAGAGACATGAAAGATGGGATTAATGGTGCATCTATAAAGTGTCTCTACCTGTCGCCTGTAAGATGAAACATTTTAATCATAACTATTTTTTAAAGAAATGTCGTGTTTAACAATGAGATTTGAGACCAAGAACAGTTTTTATTGTCTTGACTGTGAGCAGTTTTATTGTTTGCATTTTTCCACACACGACTGTAAATCTGTCCGTGTTTGTGTTGTTTCACAGTAAACCTCCCTGAACAGCATAAAATAATGAAATGATCTTGGGTCCGGATGATTCAACTCAAAATCAAACACCCTCTTACCATTTCAGCTCTACGATAAGATCAACACCAAGTCGTCTCCGCAGATCAGAAACCCCCCCAGTGATGCCGTGCAGAGGGCCAAAGAGGTGAGTGCAAACAGACACATGTTGTTTTTCCTTCATGTGATGTGTGATAATGAATTTAATACGCTGTGAAGATGACAGATACACTAGTTTCTGGCTTCCACCTCTCGCTCCGTCTGAGCTGCATTAATCCCTCTAACTCTTCTCTGCTCGTCTGCTCTGTTCATTTAAAGAAACTCTTCTCTGTCCTTCTGTTCACAACCAGACGTCCTCAGCGTGTCCAGGATAGTATTAAAAATTAGTGTCATAATAAAAATCATATATGTCTTTAATGTCTTTAATCCAGAGATGTGCCATAACCACAGTTCTCCCTGGAGAATAAAGCTCCTTAGCAAAGTCAACATTTGTCTCAGTCTTCGCTGAGGTGCAGTCAGACTGGATCACTGCGATCCTGAACTCATGTTTCAGCCTTTTTCACTTTAGTCTAAGTAGTGTAGTTTTGTCTCCTGAGTTCTGACCTAAAAGGCCAAAGCTGGAGAGTGTGAAGAGGCTTCGATAGGATTGAAGATGGATTCGGTGCTGGAGGAAGATTTGCACGCTTTGCTTTAAGTAGGAAAGGTTTACTGAATGTGTCGAACAGACACAGGTACAGTAGGATGAGCCAGACGGCAAATAAAACAGATTTGCAGCGAATACAAACTGACACAGGACACACTGGTACAAAGTAAAAGACAAAAAATACCACAAAATAACAAATAAATAGTATTAAGTAAGATAGTAAGATGCAAATGACTACAAAATGACCACAAAGAAACACAAAATGACTATAGAAATACACAAAATGACCACAAAAGGCCTTTTCTGAGTAAAAGGTAGACAGCTTTCTAGTCTGAGTTATGACTGACACAGACAGGTTGTCACCCTTCCTGTGTCAGTCATAATTTTCAATTTCCTTATTTCCGCTGAGTTCAGCATAAAGAGTAGAAATAAATCTAGTGTACAGAGCAGAAGTAGACTGCTCTCCTTTAAACAATGATGGCTCTGAACTAAAAGCTGCTCATGATTCACACACGTGAACATTTGAACTGAGAGATTCTGAAACTGATGTGACATCAGCTGATTTACTAGAAACGACGTCTGAGTCTGTTCAGCAATTTGGGAAGTAGATTACAGAGATGTCTAATGTTAATCATGCTAATGCTGGTTAGTGACAGCATCTGACATTTTAAACCGCAAACAAGTAACCTGCGGCAGTAGTAGTAGTAGTAGTAGTAGTAGTAGTAGTAGTAGTAAAAGTAATAGTCGTACTCAAAAATGTGTGAGCAGGTTTTTATTGGAGCTGGTTACAGGATAGCTGTAAATACATATGGGAAGGAAATGCAAATTTGTGATTGAGTAAATGTACTCAGTTACATCCTGTCACTGTTTCCTTAGATCAGGGGCGTTGCTACACATAAAGCTTTACTGGGGGCCCTACCCTGACCCCAGCCAGTCCGTCTTTGTCCCGCCCACCACACTACAACAAGTACTTGGAGAGATGAACATAGTAATCTTTATAAAATTATTTTATTTAACCTTTAACATGAAAAGACATTTTTATCAGATCCTTCCTAATGTAAGACTTTCTTACATTTGCAAAAAAAAAAAAAGTCTTGAGAAACCAGTTTTTACATTTTTTTGAAAAATAAAACACACACACTATTCCTACGGAAACTGAAAGAACTGGTACACACATTCAGAAAATAAAGCAAAGCATTTCCGGTAAGTGCAAAAGCACCTGTCTTGTCCACTAAGTCTAAACAGAGTTTTTGAGCATCAAACTGTAGGACCTATTTTTTATTCTGGCAAAGTTGACAAAGTTCTTCCTATCTTGGTCAGTTTAAAGAACTTTCTGACATTATTCAGTCAGTAATGGTTCAGGCATGAATCAATTTACATTAGTTCCAGAGGTGTTTTCATTCCTGCTAATCGAGCTCAGTGCACTGATTGAAATCCAAGCGCGTTGCAGTGTTCAGGAAACACATCGCTGTGTGCAGCTGCAGCATCGGCTTGTGTGTAACAACGCCGATGGCTTTAATGTCTTCGGACTGACAGTAGAACATGCGGAACCTGAACTCTACAGACACAAGAACAGGAGCCAGAACCAGGTTTAGTTTACAGCGACACTGATTTAAGCTTTCAGCTGGTTTTCTTCAGTCCTTGAGTCGTCTCTAAACTCCCCCTCACCTTCCTCGACCTTGTCAGAGCAGCAGTGCTACAGCAAACAGGCCTGTTTACCCAGTGTTTACCCAGATCTCTGTTTGACCTTCCTCATTAGAGACGATACTAGCTGCAGCACACACGTTCTGTTAGCGTGCTTTTCTTCTTATAGGAAGCTGCATTATGGTCTCCGGGGTCTGACCCTGGCTATGATGAACTCACATACACAGTGCGGTGGGTTTATGTGTTTACTTCTCACTCGCTGCAAACTGGAGCTGCTGCCTAACAAGGAGTGTGAAGAGGAAAAGTGGATGTGTGGCGTGCACTGTTCACAAAACGCTGCTGTGTTTGCTTTGCATGCTCTGTTGAGGGAGCAATTAAAAAGTCTGAGCAGTGAGGGAGTGGGCGAAGGCTGGCGTCCTAAATCCCAGATCTGTTAAGACAGGGAGGCCATTTAGTGGAGCTGACTTCTGTTTTATGTGGTTTTGGTTCTTGTCAAAGAAACTTGACTAATTAACACGGCTGTGCTGTGTCTGCTACGTAAATCTAGACTGATCAAGAGTCAACAGATGAAACATGTCCTAGTGAGCGTCTGACTTTTATTAGTACATTGCTTTTCAAATCATTTTCTTGGCTTCTGCAGTTCATGGGAATAGTTAAATGTTAAATGTCGATGATAACAGACATACCATTAGCAGAACAAACTTAAAGTTGGAGCTGATGCACCTTCAGTTTCTGCTGTTTCAGCTCTAGATTCATAAACAAAAGAGAGCCTGGACATTTTTTTAGTAACATCATACTGACATGCTCGACTTGGCCCATGACGTCTTCACAATGACTTTACCTCTGATTAATCTTGGCTGTGCCTTTAGACACTACCCCACCACCTCCTCTGCTTTACCTCTGTCTCTGCTGATTCATTCTGGCTGACACTGAAACACTTTGAACCAGCTTCTAAAGGATTCTAGTGGGTTTCTGGCCCAACAGAGCAGTGATGAGGTGTTTCAAACTTCAAACAGAGCTTCTTCTTCTTCTTCTTCTGACTGTTGGTGACACTTTTAGCGTTTGAACTAATCTTTCTTGAGGGTGAAATTTTCGCTTTGGCTGTAAATACTAATCCCACAAAACAGATTAGCTGGCATTGATCTTCCTTGACCTCTGTCATCACTGACCTTTAAACTTTCACATCTCAGAGAAAGAACGGTCAACAGCTTGTATAACCTTCTTCCTGTGTCTCCTCCACTTAAGAGTTCCTCCCAAGATGAAGCAAGTGGCGCTTTGAAACATCTGGAATATGTAAGACCTCATCACACTTCTGCCTGTGTTCAAAATGCTAATGACTAGAACATGAGGCCCAGTAAGCTGACATGGTTTTTAAGTTGGGTTGGACTGAGGAGAAGCTGTGTAGCAGCTATTGATGTCCTTATACATAATAAGAATACTCACAATACTCACACTTATGAACTTATCCGGAGGGGTAGCAGAGACTTGGAATCCTCCCAAGGTGTCTCTTGCTAGAGTCAGAAAGTTGTGTGCAGCTACAGTCGCGTGATGCAAAACAACCTAAGAGCGATGCGAAATGATCAAACATAGATGCAGAACAGCCACAGAGTGATGTTAAACGGCCACAGAGTGATGCAGTACGACATAACGAGTTGCACAGGAGGACCACAGAGTGACACAAAACGACCACGTAGTGGCGCAAAACAACCATAGAGCGAGACAAAACGACCAGACAGTTTTACAAAACGACTGAGCAGTAACACAAGTCGACTAGAAAGTCACGCACAATGACCAAGGAAAAATTTACGTTTCCCAGTTCATCATGTAATGTGAATCCCTTTAAGAGCAATTATTTAGACCTAGAGATTTATCTGACCCTCTGTATGTGGGACTCACACACATTCTGATGTGCCAGTGACAGCTGGCTCTAAAATCTGACGGGTCTGGGGAAGAGAGTGTCAGACAATAACTACACAATCCAGGTTTCAGTAGTAAACACACACCCTCCCTAAGAACTCTCACCTCTACAATGCCACATTCACCAGTCAGGCACAGCATAACTGGAGCTCACATCAAACCCAGTCATGTCAGAAGGACGGGAGGGGGGGGCTCAAAGCCTTGACCAGTTTCTTTAACTCTCGAAGTGGCGTCCAGAGTTGGGCTCACACTGGCTGTGCAACTGAAGGAGGCAGTGTGAGTGAACGTTTAAGGGGGACTGTGAGGTTGTTGGGTTGTGCAGAATCTGTAGGGTTCTTGAGTCTGACTCTTTATGTTTGTAAGATTTGGGCGTGAAAAAATAACAATTGTTACGCATTTTCCCTTTCTACATCTTCAGGTACTGGAAGAGATCTCCTGCTACCCAGAAAACCACGAGGCTAAAGAACTCAGACGGATTCTGACCCAGCCACATTTCATGGTGAGTCAAAAAACTCCCATCCTGGGCCGTTGCATGCGTCAGACCATACAGACCAGTTTCCTTAGCAAACATTGAGACTGCTGACGACGCTGCTCACAGACACCACCAGGCCTCAGCAAATATGACTTAGTATCTGCAGCTTATGATGCAGAGCTTCATATTTCTTTATCGTGGTGTCATTTAACCCAAAGACACATCAATGTGGTGAACAAATGAAACTGAAATGCCTCTGAACATAGAGGGTAGGTGGTGTTTAAACTGAGCAGCAAGGGTTAATCCAGTCAAGGGAAAGTTATTCTAGGGCTGTCAGAAGCTTCCTCTGCTAATCCTACCACATTAACACGCCTGATTTCAGTCTCTGATCAATGGGCTGCTCGGTATCAGATAGACAGACTGACAGAGGTGGAGGTTGACTGATGCAGAGAAAATCAGGTGGAGACAAAAATGAAATGTTAAAGTAAAGACTGGGTGTAGACCGAGGAGTGAGAGAGGATATGTAGAGGTTGTCCAGTGTGATGCATCGGAGCAGAAGTTTGGTTCCCTCAGAGCGTAACAAGATGTAAACTGACGGAGGGAGGGACCAAAAGAGAGTCCGACCACCGAATTTAGGTGAAAGCGAAGTGCAGGCGACACCACATGAACCATGTGATGATTATTTTTTTGGACTGGTTTGAAAGATTTTCTTTGCAGGGTGTTTGGTGGAGTCCTGGATCGACTCATTCTTAAAACTAAAAATTCAATATTTGAGAAAATAAGTGGTGAAGCCCTGAACCTGGATTTTAGTACTCCTGAAGGAAGCTGAAGCTGGAACAGAACCTGTCTGAAGAACAGGTGGAGATAAAAGCAGAACCATAACCAAATTCAGTTCTGGTTTAACTTTGATCCTGCAGTGGGAACCAGTAGGTAGCGTCCACTGGGACCTCGACCCAGAACAGCACAGGATTCATGCAGTGATGTCTTAATGTTTTCTCCCTTTAACTGCAGTGGTTGATGCCACTGCTCAGCGTCGTCTTTATTTTTGAACAGTGACCTTTTAGCAAAACCACTTTGGTTTCACGTCATGTTGTTTTTCATCTAGATTAAATACCGTAGCTTTTCTGTCGTTTTACTCTTCAGACTTCAGCCCCAGTTAATCTGAGAGCCTCTAACTTCTCCTGTTCTCACTCACCCACACAGCCAGGACACACTGGTTAGCCCCCCCACCCCGTCCTCATTAGGACTCAGTCGCTCACAGACACACAACTTTAACTTCCTCTGTGTTGTACAGCATCAAGTTTACTTTTGCGTGATGTAGTTTGACATGGGAGTTAGAGCCACTGCCTTCACGTCTTTCTGATCTGTGTGTGAGACGCTGAGGCAGTGACAGGTTTCCCCTTTGTTGGGCTTTGATTGCAGTCCTCTGAAGTTCAGAGCAGTTTGTTAAAGTGCCACTCAGACGGTTTCTGTGGCTGTCAGACGAGTAGAGTCGAACACTCTGCTGGTTCTGCTGCTGTAACAGAGTCAGAGTCATGCTGTGATTCCTCCCTCAGTGGTCTGACTACAGAATGAAGCCTAACATAAGATAAGATACAGTCCACCCCACCTGGTGAGTAGCACTGGGATCCATTTTGGATCCATCTTTTTACTGATTTATTCTGTGGTGACCCTGAATGAGGCAGAACATTGGTCTGGTCCAGTTTAACCAGCCTGTAGCTGCAGGTTAACAGCTTCACTGGAATCCGCTGAGTGGACAAAGACAGTTTGTGTGTGAACAGACACATCCCTCAACATCTTTCTGCAATCACCAGTAGTTCATTGGCTCTTACCTGTGAAGGTCGAGCAGTTTGGGACCGATCAGTCAGTTTGTTCCAGGTGTGTCAGTGAGTTGCAACATTTAACTGCCTGCTACATTAATGTCAGAGGTCTGAACTGGATCTTTTAATTGTTATTTATAATATTATTTACTTCTTTTTAAATGATGAATTAGAGTAAAGAATCTGAGGGTCTGTTTCAGTTTGCTTCATAACTGGATTCATTCAGTAAAAACCTGTCACCTTAACAAGAAGTTCAAAGTGAGGTAGAGTGTGACAAGTTTTTAAGCTGGAATTACATATCGACTACGATAAGTGCACCCATGAGAACAAGAGTCTTATGGCAGCGCTGCCTCCACAATAAAAAGGTGTGTTTTAATGAGATGTGCAGTAAGAACAGCAGCTGCTGGAACGAGAGTTGAAGGTTGGTCTGAGTTACAGACCTTAAATGTAACAAATCCTTATTTTTATGTTAAAAGAAAAAAAAGCTGGTGATGATCCTGCATTTTAAATAAACCTTTATTATCTGCCTCAGATGTCCAGGATTGGCTGTTGTTGTATTGTTGACACTGAATTGCATGTTCTAAGTTGCTTTCAGTGTCAGTTTAGAAGAATGAGTGGGCCACTTGTTCAGAAGAACAAAAACCTCCACAGTTTGGCAGCTGTGTTCTGAGATTCAGGTCCTGGTGACGTTAGCCCCAGACTGCTGTCGTAAACGCTTCCTCACTCTGCGTTTGCTTGTTTGACCACAGGCCTTGCTGCAGGCCCACGACGTGGTGGCCCACGAGGTTTACAGCGACGACGCTCTGAGGGTGACCCCTCCACCCACCTCGCCCTACCTGAACGGAGACTCCCCAGAGAGCGCCAACGGAGACATGGACCTGGAGAACGTCACCAGAGTCCGTCTGGTCCAGTTCCAGAAGAACACAGACGAACCGATGGTACGGCCTCTCGTATTTACTCTGAGATGATGTTGGAGTTTGTTGCAGAGACCTTGTGTGTTGAATGTGTCTGTGCGATCATTCCCGCAGGGCATCACGCTGAAGATGAACGACTCAAACCACTGCATCGTAGCCAGGATAATGCATGGTGGAATGATCCACAGACAAGGTACACAGTCCACACTTTACAGCTGTCTCCTACAGGCTGCATGAGTCTGGTCCACATCACACAATGACAGAACCAAAACCACTAAACCACTCACGGATGTCAAATGTTTTTATTTCTTTAAACCAGTTTTAATCAGAACAGAGGCTGTGACACCTACGGTAGAGGATTAGGACCAGCATGAAAACTTTCTTCCTCAGTATTCTTACTTTTGTTCTCAGACATCTTAATGTTTTAGAAACTCTGTCATTACAGAGGAAATTAAACAAATAATTTCTGCAGCAGGTTTGTCTCTGCTGTTGTGGTTGAACACAACATGTTAATTAGTCTGCAGTTAATCAACTGATCCATCGTACAAGAAGCTTTGTCCTCACGTTTGTCTCGTTGCCTTTCAGGAACGTTGCACGTAGGAGATGAGATCAGGGAGATCAACGGCATCAGTGTGGCTAATCAGACTGTCGAGCAGCTGCAGAAGATGCTGGTGAGTGTGAGTGTGTGTTTGTAACAACAGCTGTACTTACACTTTATCTGACGTGCTACGTCTTAAATATTTTTAAATTCTTGACCATTATTACATCCTGTACTTCACTGAGCAGTTGATCCACTGACGTCAATACAACAGCGACCACAGAAACTAATGTTAACAAAATGACAGTTGGCTTCGACTAAATTAGTAAATGACATTTGAAAATTGCTGTTCTGTGACTGAATTGATGTGGATTTTGTGGTTACTCATTCTGTTTATGCCCTTTAGTTTTGCTCTCTGACATTACACATGTTTACATGTTGGTGCCAAATACACTTAGGGTGAAGCACGGTGTGTAGTTCACTGTCTGTTTACTCGATGGATCATAAATCAGAGTGCAGTGTTATTCCTTCGTGGATCACTTATTACATCTGATGTTCACTGGAAGCTGGAAAATCAGCTGAACATTGAGAAGCTGAGCTCAGCTTTCACTGTTCTTCGTGAGGATGAAGGGCCGGACACCAACCACAGTACAGCTGTTATTCGCTTCATGGAGAATGTGACGGCATGTAGTAGGTGCAGGAAGATGTGGTGTCCAGTTGTCTAAATCTGTGTGGCTGCAACTATTTTCATTAACCACTTGTCATTTTCAGTTTTTACTGTAGTAATTGTTTCATTTGACCATTAAGAAAATATATTCAGCAGCAATTAAATAACAAAGAAAGAACATCATCAAATCCTCATATCTGAGAAACTGGAGCCAGAAAACTCCATAAAAATTACCTTTTTTTTCTGTCTGTTAAACAACTACTTGATTAATTGTTGCATCTTTAGTGGGAAAAATAAAGGATGCCTACAGAACATTAGGGGAACAAACGTTCAGAAACCAAGACTGAAACACCTAATGCACTGCCAGCCTGTTGGAAACTCCCCACCTCTCTCGCAGTGGAGCCTTCTGGGCGTTAATTCACAGCCACAAATTCCATATAGTGTCTATTGTCTTTGTGCGCAGGCTTTATCCTAAGAAACTAACATTTTCTATTTACAGTAGCGTTTATCAGTGTGGTGCATTCAGGGACAGTAACAGTGTAGGAAATCTGTGCTTCAAAAGACCCCAACCACCCAAAAAACAAAAACAAAACCCAAATATATCAACTGAACCACAGATTTGGAGAATCTGCAGTTTATTTTCTCAATTAATCAGCAGCAGAAAACTGGGAAAAGGCTCACAGTGACGTCCTAAAGGTTTGTACCAACAAAAGACAAAAACCTGAAACTACAGTTGGCTCTTCGCTTATAAAAAAAAATCACTTTAGCGTGAACTGATTATTGAAACAGTTGCTGATAAATCTCATGATGTGCGATATGTGTGTGTGTGTGTGTGTGTTCACAGAAAGAAATGCGCGGCAGCATCACCTTCAAAATCGTGCCAAGCTACCGGACGCAGGGCTCCTCGTGCGAGGTAACACCTTCTTCCTGTCCTGTTCACGGCTGATTGTGAGCTCCTGATCCGAGTACTAACTGCTCGCCTGATTACTGAGCGTGTGTGTAACCCAAGTATGTGGTGTGTGTGGGGTGTGTGTTCTGCGGTGTCCTGCTGGGGCCGACTCAGATAATCAGCACACCAATTTCACAACCAAGATACCGGAACCTCCTCAGCCCACCTCTCTGCCCCTGTGGTCAAATCTCTCTGTGTGTATCGTTCCTGCAACTGCCCACAGACAAACCACCAAACACATCAGTACACACACTACAGGGGGTGGACAAAATAACAGAAACACCTTGCAATTCAATATGTGTGCACTTCAGAGTACGCTGGAGCTCTCACTGTCTGTTCTCAGCAAACATTCCCATGTGTGTTGTGTGTTTGCAGTGGTTACTCAATTTAAGTTGATCACTTAGAGCTGTGTGGAGTGTAAACTGTAAACATGCACACAAACGGCATTTAATGGTTCCTTCTCACTGTCCAGTTTAAGCATGTTACAGCAGCAGAAACGTTACATGAGGCTCCCAGCACAAACAATTATCTGGTGAAAATAATGTAGTATGGCAAAAAATTATACTTTAAATCAACTTTGACACAATGAGCTGGATAAAATTAATATTTATTGTGGAGCCATCATGTTGTGTACCACTATTATTCTGTCCAACTTCTCACAAAGAGACAAATATGCACATGGTTTAAACAAACAAACACATGGAGGAAATAACAGGAGTAATGTCCTGTCCTGAGTGTTGACTGACAGGAGGCCCAGCTGTCTTTCTTCACATAATGGGTGTGTTTTGAAGAGAAGAAAAGGGAATTATTGCACAAATGTGATGCATCAACATGTAGAATGAAGTGAGGGAATGTATTTTATGCAGCATCTAATTTTCAGATTAAAAGCTCAGCTACTTCCTGGGAATGTTTACGTTTCTGTAAATTACGAGGATACACAACTAGCTACAGTTATAAAGTGCCTGCTCACTGTATTTATGTTGTAGGTAAATGAAAAACAGTCAGTGTTTTCTAGAAACACTAACAAATATTCATCATGATTTTGAGCTTCTGCTCGTAGATCAGTTGATAATTTTTATTCAGTAAACATCTTATACAGGATAAATGCAGCAGCTGTCTTATCTAGCTGCTGCATAACTAAAAATCAAAACTGACAATGTGCCTTAAAGCTTAAAATAAAATGACTCAGTTGGGCGTCTTTTCTATATAATCAGCATTTTTTCTTCTGTTCTAAGAAACTGCGATGAATTAAAATAGTTTCTGAACTACATAGTTTCTATGTTTCTTCCTGAAAAACATGGATATGATGGAAACAGTTACTGAATAAATGCAGTTAACTGCAGATTTATTTCTTGAAAATGTCTTGATCATTTACAGTCATTTAATTTGTTAGTCATATGAAGACAGAGAGAAATTAACTGGAAAATGTGAACATTTTTAGCAGGAATAGCCTAAAATAAACAATGAAATGATGAAAAATATATTGTTCTTATTAACATAAATACTCAGAGTATACTCAAAACAGTACAGCACAGATAGTATTTAGTTTGATTTAAAGTAGGGTCTTTAAACCAGAATGCAGATACTAGGCTGTGTAAAATGACCCATTTATTTATACAGCAGCAAAGACAACAATAGGTTTTCCAGCAGAGGAAAAGTCCCAGAATAAAATCTACTGTCAGCACCAGCATACCAAAGCTAAATGCAAAGAGGTCAAAAGCTGAGGCAGCAGTAAATAAAAAGCTTTTTCCCTTGTTGTGGACTCTGGACGAGCTAAAAGAGCCTTTTTGGACAGACAGACATTACTAATGTAATCTGGCTCCTGGCCACGTTAAACCGCATATGTAATTAGTTTGATTATTCTGAAATGGGCTGAAAAAGAAACCGTGCACAGAGTCTAAAACTGGGATGGCTTGGCTATTGTGGTTGCCTGTAGTTAGTCTCAAACTCAGTGACAGTTTGGCTCCACAGAACTTTTATTTTGAAAGATCAAACCCACAAACCACAGCCCCGGTTTTGATTTTTGCAATTTTTATCTAACGACAGAAAAAGAACGAATAAATATAAGTGCAGTTACCACCTGGCAGCACACAGAACTACACTGCTCCAAACAGATGATTTAATCAAATTGACCAAATGTAATTAAACATAACTAGAGAGCATGTGTGTGACCACTGTTTACGTCGTTTATTTCAAAGCTTTTTTTACTTTAACTTCTTTCTGAGTGCAGAAACACTCACTCCTGATGTCCTCAGCTGCTCACATCAGTGTCTTGTGTTAGCGTAACGTCCCCCTGTGGTGATGTGAGGACATGCAGGCTGATGATGTTGTCTTTCATGTCCTGACTCATTCATTATGTCGGCGCTGTGGTTGACCTCTATAGATTTATGCTTCATCGCCTGTGATCACTGCCCAGGTGTGTGTGTGTGTGTATGTGTGCACTGCTGACCTGTGTGTCTTATTTCAGAAAGAGTCCCCCACCACCTCCAGGCAGTCCCCTGCCAATGGCCACTCCAGCATTAACAGTTCTATCTTGGTAAGGACCCCTCGCCCACAGACAGACCTGCACCCATTCCTCTCCCGTCCAGTGCGTCTCATGTGTTATAGTATTTTTACGATAAACGTGTAGATGTCCATTCATCATGTGTTTCTGTTCATTTCCGTTTAACTTTAAGTTGTTACCGTAGAGTTAGAGTCACCTTCCGACTCGACCCCGCGTCGTTCCCTCCTCCTCCTCATCTGTTTAAGCCGAAGGCCCCGTGTCCGATATCTCAGTTAACAAATTGGTGTGCCTCCTGAAGCCTGCTGCGCCTCACTGCTGACACATCACACTCTGTGGTATGGGGGGGACACACACTCTCTGTGCTCCTGCTCTGCTTCACACTAAACCCAATCCGGTTCTGCAATTCTTTTGTTTCACCGCGAGGCTCCGGACAGACACTGTGGTCGTGCTGATGCTGCAGCTGCTTTGCTTGCTCTGTGCTTGCTTGGTTGCTCCAGATCTGCTTCAACAGATGAGAATTACTCTTTTCCCCTTGTCCTGTTTTACACTGGCAGTGTTAGACTCTGCATGCTGTTTCTATGTTCTCAAAATGATACCTGAATGTTTTAGTTTAAGGTTTGTTTGTTGTTTAACCCCGCCTCTCTGTTATCAATGGTTTTTCCCACAGGACCTGCCATCCACCATCCAGCCCAAGGGTCGACAGGTGAATAAATGTTCTTACTTACTTCCTAAAACACAACGCTCTAACATCCCTCACCTCTACACTGAAGTTTGTGTCTCGACTTGACCCAAACCTCCTGCTCTGCTTCACAAACTCCTCAGTATAAATTGGATTCATACGAGAAAGTCGTTCTGCTTCTCCTGAACACCAATTGATCTTCACTCGTGCTGAAACTGAACCAGCTACAAAATGGAACAAAATGAAATTCTATTGACACTAAAATACTCTGCAGCTGTTGAGTGTTTATCAGACCAAAGAGAAGCAATTCAAATTAACCTTTTAATTTGGAGAACAGTCACAATGGTGCTGATGCAATTGCACCAGTGTGTCTGCGTATTCCAGCTGGTGGAAGTCAGAAATCCAGACCAACTTTGTCAGCCAGAACACTCATGTCTTTGTGCTCATTCCCTAACAACCTCCACAAGTAAACACATCCACATTTTAGGACACTGCAGTGGTCACAGATGAAGAAGTTTGTCCACAAGCCCAAGATTTTAGGCCCAGTCTGAAACAAGATGGAATTTTGATTCCAGAAAAGTTCAGATGCTATGTAAAATCTACAAAAGATTTTGCAGTGATTTGCAAATCTCATAAACCCATATTTACTCACAATAGAACATGGAAAACATGATTTTGAAATGGACAGCAGCAACACGTCTCAGAAAAGTTGGGACAGGACCACGTTTACCACAATGCAGTGTCCCTTCGTCTTTTAACAGAAAAAAAACCTGGAGGCCGTTGAACTGTTAACGAGCTGGAAGGTCCCTCTCCTCTTCAGTCCAGAGGACTCAGCTGCCATGTACAAATTGTATTTTTTGGATGACACAGTGAACTGTGTTTACAGACAGTGATTTCTGGAAGTATTCCTGAGCCCATGCAGTTTTGATGTCACAGAATCATGTCTGTTTTTAATGCAGTACCGTCTGAGGGCCAGAAGATCACAGTCATCCAGTGTTGTTTCAGTCTTGTCTGAGAGACTCTGACTCTCTTTTTATACCCAGTCATGTTACTTACATGTTGCCAATTAACCTAATTGGATGATAAATGTTGTTCCAGCTCTTGACTTTTTTGAGACATGTTGCTGCCATCCATTTCGAAATCACCCTTATTTTCTCAATTTAAACAGATTTGACACAGTGTCTCAACTTTTTTTTATTTAAACTGGGGTTGTTTCTTCCTATTACTATTAAAACCAATCCAGTTCAGTCCTGGAAAAGTGTAATTTTAGTTTGTCATGGGGATGATGATTTGTTCTCCACCTAAGATGACAACAAATTTAAAAAAAAAATAATAATAGATCCTGATAAAGCTGCTGAGTTTAGCTTTTAAATCATTATATTTAACACCAGATATACTGATTAACATGTAACATACTGCAGCGTCCTCTTGTGGCTTTTTAACCAGGACACCTCAGTTTATTTATATAGCGCCATTATTTCCCCTGTTGATTCATTTGGATTGATCTAAAAATGCTTCCCTCACAATGGTATCAGAGAAGCTTGTCAAAGTCTGAATGTTTGATGCATAAATGACTGAAACAGTATTTAGGTTTTCCATTGCTTGGTTAAATATTAGACACAGTGACACATTTCTCCAACTCCCAGTGCAGCAGAACAGTACCCAACTTTGTTGATCAGGTCTCAGTTTCCAGGACCTGTGTGACAACCTGTAGACTGAATCAGTCTAAATGACCACTGTAGTGTCTTAAGCTCAACTTTCAGTATGTACAAGCTGGTAATAACAGCACAGGCATTGTTGCACCGTGCAGACCACTGACCCCAGTCACTAATATGTAACAGTAGTCACCCAAAGTCATGCTCCCTTCCTCTCAGATGTGAGGTCACATACCAGGAATCCAGCATCAGATGATCTACTGATTGTGGATGCTGCCAACAGAGGGCAGCAGTCCACAAGCTTAACACAGGGTTGTCTCATACTTCATGTTTACAGGAAGTAAATATTTCAACACGTGTCTAAGCATTACTTCATCCTTGTTCTGTCTCAGCACCCTCAAACCCAAACCTCCCCCCACCCCTCACCCCTCCACCATCCTTGGCCACTGTACAGTTTGGCTCTTTAGACACTGCATAGCTGTTTTGCTGCATGATGTATGTGATGCTTTCAAATCCTAGATTGTATCCAGACCTCCGATCAAGGACAAAATGTCTGTTAAGGTAAGAGACAGCCTCCCCTCACCCCCTCCACCCCCTCCCTCCAAAAAAGTAATTGCCTCCACACTGTTCCCAAACACTTGTACCAGCTCACCTTCACACCGAGAGCAGACTGTAAAACAGCAACAGCAGCAGCGTTTGGTTAAAATCGTTTACAGCAAGATAATGAGAGTTGTTTTGAACTAATGGCTGCATAAACAATGCCTGTGCTGTTAATTACCAGTGTGCTGAGTGGCTCATTAGAAGCTCAGCAGCATCTGGGTTTATGTCACTGGAGAAAGGCCTTCATTGGAAAGTAGCTTCCAACCTGGCAACCGAAAACACCCCTATGATTTCAACCCCCCTGCGTGTCCTAGCTCTCACCATGCACAAAACAAAATACACCCTCACCTTCCCACCTCTCTGTACCTTCTCCACACCACTCTTTCACACATGACTGGCTATTTCAGAACACCCTAGCACCATCTTCCCCACCTGCCCATCTGTAATTTCACCCCCCCCCCATTCGACCTCTTTGCTTTTCACGTTTCGCCACAGATCTACGTGAGGGCCCAGTTTGAATACGACCCCTCCAAAGATGAACTCATCCCGTGCAAGGAGGCTGGCATTCGTTTCCGGGTGGGGGACATTATCCAGATCATCTCAAAGGACGACCACAACTGGTGGCAGGGCAAACTGGAGAACACGAAAAACGGCACGGCGGGGCTCATCCCATCGCCAGAGCTGCAGGAGTGGTGAGTGGTTGTTGTAATGTGGTGTGGTCCACAGACAAAGCACTGTCCAGTAATAACATCAAAACTCCATCTTCATCGTAAAGGTGCCCAAACACTGGGGTTTTCAAAGGGCAGCAGCAAATTATCAAAGAGTTCTCATCATCATGTCTCCAAAGACGTTTCAGCAAATTACTAAACAGACATTATCTGAACAAACAGACCTAAATTATTCACTTTCACATACTGACGAAGTGACATCATAAAGTCAATGCCAATAATTGGGGACTGAACGTGAGAACACGAGCGCTGAGGTTTTTGTCTGTGTGTGTGTGGCAGGCGAGTGGCATGTATAGCCATGGAGAAGACCAAGCAGGAGCAGCAGGCCAGCTGCACCTGGTTTGGCAAGAAGAAGAAGCAGTACAAAGACAAGTATCTGGCAAAGCACAACGCAGGTACACCACACACCCACATTCACATGCATGTGCACGCAAAACAACAACCTGCACACTGTGTCTGAGTAGTTCCACCACTAAATGCATGTGACTAGTTTGCATCGAGTGTTAGTGTGTGTCTGTGTGTAACAGGATCTTGTAGCATAGACTCACAAAGCTGCCAGTAAAGCAGAAATCTTATACAAGCTCAGGGGCGGCTCACTGACGCCATGTTAGAGCCAGCAAATCTGCATCTTTAGCGCAGTCTTCTGTAGCACTGGAGGGCGTGTGTGTGTGTATGTGTAGCAAAGTGTCTTAACCGTTTGTCTCTTCAGTAAATGTGCAGAATCACTTAAATATAATATGTTTAGAAGTGTCGAATGTCACTGCAGCGCCGGGTAAAAACTCAACACGTGTGTTTGCAACCAGAGCTGAGGCTGCAGGACGAAGAGGAGGAGCAGGGGGTGTTGGGGGGGTTCACTGCTGAGACAGAGGAAGTTTTTGTTTTCAATTTGTTTTCATGATATTTAATGTCACCTGCTGTTGTGCAAATGGAACAGACAACAGGTGGAAATTAGAGGCAATAAACAAGACAACCCCTATAAAGGAAGGTTTCTGCAGGTGGTGGCCACAGACCATTTCCCTGTCTGCATCCTTTCTGGCTGATTTTTTTTTCACTTTTTCCATTTTGCCCTCACCACTAGAAGTAGCATGAGGTGGTGTCTGCAACCCTTAGAAGTTGTCAGGTAGTGCAGCTCATCCAGGATGGCACATCAATGTGCACTGTGGCAAGAAGGTTTGCTGTGTCTCCCAGCACAGTGTCAAGAGCATGGAGGAGATACCAGGAGACAGGCCTGTACACCAGGAGACGTGGAGGGGACTGAAGGAGAACAACAACCCAGCAGCAGGACCGCTATCTGCTGCTTTGTACAAGGAGGAACTGGAGGAGCACTGCCAGAGCCCTACAAAAGCCACTAATGTGCATGTTTCTGCTCAAAATGTCAGAACCAGACTCCATGAGAGTGGTATGAGGGCCTGATGTCCACAAGTGGAGCCTGTGCTCACAGCCCAACACCGTGCAGGCTGATTGGCATTTGCCAGAGAACACCAGGACTGGTAGTGTAGATCCAGGGACTTCCCCCAACTGACCTTTACTCCTTGATGTATTTATGGATGCTGTCTTACACGTGACAAAACCACCAGTAAACAGACCCACGCTGGCAGTTTTCATATGCACACCAAAGACTAAAAGGCAGTCGGCAGCATGGTGCACCATGTGCCACATCAAGCTGAGTTCATAAAACACCAAACCACAAGTTGTGACACTTTGGCTGAATTTCTCCTGCTCTGCACAGATGCACTGAGCACAACTGGCACAATTAGCTTAAAGAAAGTGGTTAAAAGCAAAGCGGATGAGACAGTTCTGTGTGAGTGCCGCTGTTTGTATCTGCATAATCGAAGAAAATCCCATGAAAGGATTCACCACTAACAATCTGACGCTCTGTTGTGTTACTGGTGACAGTGCATGTTGTTACCGCATCTCACACAGCTGATGTGTGTTCACCCTCTGACAGCAACAACAACAGTCTTGTGTGTATTTCATATCCACTATGGGCAGTTTGCAGCACTGCCCAGCTGTTGTATCTTGCTGCTTGTGTTTTGTAATTCTTCTGTTGTAACTGAACCATGTTATGACCCCTCCTGTTCATCTCTCTCGCTTTCTCCTACTGAACGGCCGCTCTGCATGTAAGTAACAACCAGTGACAGCGAACTCTTCTACTCTGTCTCTTCTCTTGTAGTTTAAAGCAGCCGTCACTGCCAGTTTTGTTTCTGTTGACAGTGTAGAGCAACAACAGAAGGCTGAGACAAAACTGAAACAGTAGCTTAGTTTGTGTGTTGTTTTCTAATCCATGTTTGTACAAAAGACTCATGCAAACAGTTGTACAGTGAGAAAAAATAACTTGATCCCCTGCTGATTTTGTTTGCCACTGAGAAAGGAATAGTCAGTTTATAATTTTAATGGTTGGTTTATTTTAACAGTAAGAGACAGAATAACAACAAAAAATCCAGAAAAATGCATTTTAAACAAAAGTTGTGAATTGATTTGCATTTAATGAGTGAAATAAGTATTTGGCCCCTTCGCAAAACATGACTTAGTACTTAGTGGAAAAACCCTTGTTGGCAATCACAGAGGTCAAACGCTTCTTGTAGTTGGCCACCAGGTTTACACACATCTCAGGAAGGATTTTGTTCCACTCCTCTTTGCTTTTGATCTTCTCCAACTCATTAAGGATTAAGGTCTGGAGACTGGCTAGGCCACTCCAGGACCTTAATGTGATATTTCTTGAGACAATCCTTTGTTGCCTTGGATCATAGTAATGCTGGCTGCAAGAAGGGGGTTCTCACCCAAGATTTGACGGTATATGGCCCCGTCCATTGTCCCCAGAAAAACATCCCCAAAGTATAATGTTTCCACCTCCATGTTTGACGGTGGGGATGGTGTTCTTGGGGTCATAGGCAACATTCCTCCTTCTCCAAGTTGATCCTAAAGAGCTCGGTTTTGGTCTCATCTGACCACAACACTTTTACCCAGTTCTCCTCTGAATCCGCTGCAGTATTTTAGTTCTTCACAGTGTAGTGTGTTACCAATTGTTTTCTTGGTGACTATGGTCCCAGCTGTCTTGAGGTCATTGACAAGATCCTCCCATGTAGTTCTGGGCCGATTCCTCACTGTTCTCATGATCACTGAAACTCTACAAGGTGAGATCTTACATGGAGCCCCAGACCGAGGGAGATTGACAGTTATTTTGTGTTTTCTTCCATTTGAGAATAATCGCACCGACCTTGTCACCAAGCAGCTTTGCAATGGTTTTGTAGCCCATTCCAGCCTTGTGTAGGTCTACAGTCTTGTTCCTGACATCCTTGGACAGCTCTTTGGTCCTGGCCATTGTGGAGAGTTTGCTGGATGATTGATTTACTGCTTCTGTGGACAGGTATCTTTTATACAGATTGAGATTAACAGTGCTCTAATCTCACCTCATTACCTGTATAAAAGACACCTGGGAGTCAGAAATCTTACTAACTACAGGGGTTTAAATATTATTTCCCTAATTAAAAGGCAAAGCAATGTGAGATTTTTAATACTTTTTTGTGTTGTTATTCTGTCTCTCACTGTTAAAATAAACCTACCATTAAAATTAGACTGATCATTTCTTTCTCAGTGGGAAAACATACAAAATCAGCAGGGGATCAAATCATTTTTTTTTTTCCCCACACTGTAACTTTAAACAATTATTCCATCAGTATAAGGAGCTGCTCCCAGTGAACCCAGTGACTTGTGGGTATTGTATTTTGCTTGTCAGCACCCTGACATGGTGGCTGCATGGAGGCTCGTGTTTCAGAGACTGAGGACACAGTGAACATGTGATACACAGAGTCAACTTCTGATATCTAAAGTTGGAGAAAGATTTAGTGTCTTTAGTAATGTTGAAGATGCACATAAAGCTTTAAACTGCAAAACAATATTTAAGAGTTAAACAAGTTGGTTCTTCAACAGAAAATCTCAGCAACTTTTCTGATTATCAGTGAATAATTTCTATCACTTTTCTACCTAAATGTTTGGTTGTAGTTTTTCTAATGTGAAGATTTGATGCTTTTCTTTGTCAATTGACATTTGTATCATCTGAGACTAAGAAAATCTTTTAAAGGTCTGTTGCACAAACATAACAAAACCAATTCTGCACATATATGTCTAATATTTCATGGTTGACATGTACATTTCTATAACCTACTTCAATCAGCCTGTAAACATACCAACTCACTGCTAAAATAAACTCATAGTAGCCTTATTTCAGCCAGTACTCTGCTTTTTGTGTATTTTTCCTACTTCATCTGTCCAAAAATATTTTTTAGTTATCTTGTCTGTTTAATCTCACCAAACTCTAATAATTACTTTAATTATGGATTAAACTGACACTTTTAACTCTTCATGGTAAGACAAAGGTGAAGCTAGAATATTCAGTCCAAACATATTATAGATGTCAGTATAGTTTAATTCTGTCAAATCAGAACATGAGTCTGTCTCATGCACTCTGTCTGGTCAGAAAAAAAAAAAATCATCCCTTCACATTTCATCTCTCCACTCACCTTTGTTTTGGTAAATTCCTCTAAAGTTTCAGTAAATACTTTTGTACGACTGCTTCTGAATGTGTTTCCATCTTTCCCTCCAGTGTTTGACCAACTAGACCTCGTCACGTATGAAGAGGTTGTGAAGCTTCCTGCTTTCAAGAGGAAAACTCTAGTTTTATTAGGTGAGTAATGGCTTTAGTAACACCTAGGGTTGAGGTCTGATCAACTTGTAATTTCTAATCCTTATGAATCTGATGTTGAATCTCACTAAGATTAGTTAGTTATTAAGGTTGTAAATTACACTAAGTCAGGGATTCAGTTTGTTCTGGCACTGAAGTAACAGTTGGAACCGTTATTACATCTGATTTTTAACATATAATGAATCATGGCTCTGGGCCGAGGCTGAAAGAAGTTACAATTTAAAGAGCACGAATATGCAGCTGATATATTAAAGAAATAAGATTGGCAGAGTTGGACCACAATAAAGGATCCTATATGACACCTTTGGAAACATGGACCCTGTCATGCTTTATTAATTACCTCTATTTTTAGAGGTAACTTTGAGAGCCAAGAAAGGGGTAGCCGGAAATGGACAACTTGTTGGAAGTGGTCCGTAT
>OMLM01014612.1:46882-58078 GCA_900302695.1 Helostoma temminkii
TTGGGCCCTGCCATGCTTCATTAAAGGGAGGGGCCCAAGGGACCTATTTTTAGAGGTAACTTTGAGAGCCAAGAAAGGGGTAGCCGGAAATGGACAACTTGTTGGAAGTGGTCCGTATGGTTAGAACAACTCTTCTTGTCTCCAAAAATCGCTATTACATCGTGTTGTCCATTTCCGGCCAAGGGTAAAATGCACAACTTCGGAGGCATATTTGGGACCCAGGTATCTAAGGAAGTCCTATAGGTCTCTTTGTAACAGTGTCTGAAAGGGCAGTTTTCCACCCCGGGCTTTTCCTATGACGAAAATGCAAATTAAAAACAGACATTGCACATTTGGTTGCTTTCTGCTTTAGCAACTATTTGTTAAAATTAGGTTGTAGTTTGCAGTCAGTGTGATTTGTGTCACAGTCTGAATCAAACCTACTGGAGTTTTAACCAAAAACTGGGCCTCTAAGAAAGGAATTCTAACAAATCACCTAGAATCTACTGATGTAAAAAAAAAATAGTCTGGGATCAGTGACCAACCGTGTTTGTCTTTGGCAGGTGCCCATGGAGTGGGCAGGAGACACATCAAGAACACACTCATAACCAAACACCCTGACAGATTCGCCTACCCCATCCCACGTAAGACGCGTTGCAGACACACACTCCAACATCATCGCTGTACGCGTTGATGAATCTCACCTCCTGTGTCCGTTTCTCCATCCTACAGACACAACCAGACCTCCAAAGAAGGATGAGGAGAACGGGAAGAACTACTACTTTGTATCCCACGACCAGATGATGCAGGACATCAGCAACAACGAGTACCTGGAGTACGGCAGCCACGAAGACGCCATGTACGGGACGCGGCTGGAGACCATACGGAAGATCCACCAGCAGGGACTCGTAGCCATACTGGACGTTGAACCTCAGGTGTGTAACTTCCTGTATTAAATTACAATATGCTAATTTTTTTTTTTCAATTGAATAGACTGGCCTACACAGTCAATGACAGTGTAAACGTACCAACACATAATGACAGTGTAAACGTGAATGTTTTCACTTGTCATTATGGGTTATTGTGTGTCGACTTTAATCTAATAATTTACAACAATATTGTCTTCAACAAGTGGTGTGAATACTTTCTGAAGTGACTGTATATGTCGAAACGTTCTTCGTCAGGCACTCAAGGTCCTGCGGACAGCGGAGTTCGCCCCGTACGTCGTCTTTATTGCTGCGCCTACTATCACACCAGGCATCAGTGAGGTAGGAGTACAACACACACTCAAACACAACGCATTTTAAATAAAGTAATATTTTCTACGTTCTTGTCTTTTCTGTAACTGATTAAATGTAGTTGATAATCCACCATTTATATATTGCTAAAACAGAACTAATAACCCTTTTAAGTTCTTGCATGATTAGTTGCTATGGACCTGTTTGTTTTCTTTTTCACTGACACAGATTTTTTGGTTCTGTGTCTCTCACATTAACAAAAAACAAAATAAACTGACATCTGTGTAGCCGCCAGCCTCTCCTTCTGTCTGCGCCTCACTCATCTGCTCCCCTCGCTCACTCCTGTCTGCACTCGTTTGTTTTTGCATGCTGCATGCGTTTGTCTCTTTGCTGCTGCACTCAGATGCCCAGGTGGTGTCGAACGCTGCCAGTAAGTGAAACCTCACGGGATAGAGACTGTGTGGTGTTATTTTTAACTACATCTGTGTGTTTGTGTGGTTCTAGTGATTAATAGAACCATTTGTGATTTCCCATCCACTTCTCCCTCTGCTGAGTCAAATACTACATGATGTACTGAGTTACTATCTGATCAGCAGTACCATCATTCTGGAGGATGTGGTTTACTGTCCTGTATTTGAGCATCCAGAGGTGTTTCTGTTATTTAGCCTTTATTCATAGACTGTTTACATGCAGTAAACTGGTTTTCTTAATCAGGGATGGGGATTAGAGAAACCTGATTTCTCCTAATTATCTTTTTACAAGTGCACATGCTGGAAAAGCTGTGTTTATCAGTGAGTCATTTCATGTGGTTTTCCAATTGGTTGGTTGGTTTTGTCTTTGTTCTTAAGACTGTGACAATGACCGTCTTTGAGCCTCCCTCCTGGAGCGACAAGACCACCATTTTTGAGCCACGACCAAATACATTGTCACAAAATCGCACAGTGTAAACCCAACTTTAGAGGAGAAATCTGATCCTTTGCAGATATGTTGGTTTACAGTAAAGTGCATGTAAATACAGTCACTAAACTGTGTTTACAAAATCACAGAAATGCCAAACTGCAAAATGAACAGACAGTTGAATTGACTCCCAGCATACACAGCCATTTCTCCAAACTGCTGCTTTACTAAGATAAACCAAAAGCCTATTATAAGTCACAATATGCTTCTTGGGGCTTGCAGTATATTTGCTGTAGAGCGACGTTGGTTACGGCCACATCATCTACCCAATTGTTGACCTACTTCCTAGCAGTCTGTGTCAGTCTGGATGGTTTAAACAGGTCAGCCACGCTGGTGCAGGCAGGAGCTGATGATCACTGACTGAAAAGAAAGTCTGCCCCCAGCGGATAACACAAGACTGCATTCTGTCTGTCCGTCTCATTAATTCTGGGAGATGTTGACAGGCGACGTACCAAACATATGCAGGAAACATCTCTGTGCCATGTTGCGTTGTTAACAGCAAGTATACTGCTGCCCTAAGCTAGCACTATCAACATACCTGGAAACAATCCACTGTGCTGTGTCCAGCCCTCCTTCTCTCTGCTCTGCTCTTTCCACCTCACTCCAACAGTTCAGGTAGTTACAGTTGAGATTGCAATCACTTTTAGAGATAAATATCTCTGCACTGCTGCAGGTGACCTGAATCATAGGAGAGAGAAAAGTTTAGAAAAAATTTTACCAAAATTTGTAGGAGTTTAATTTGAGTTTCAGCTGAACCTTGGAGCGTGCTGATCAGAACGAGGGCTGGGCACAGTCACTACATTCACATGGAAACAACTAAGCGACCAAGATCTTTATAACGTACCCGTACCTTAGTTTTGTATTAAGAAATCTGCATCCATTTCTTCAGGAGTGTCAGTCCTGTATGAGCTCTCTCTGTCTTCATCAGTGTCTAACACCTGTTTAACTTCTCCAGGATGAGTCTCTCCAGCGGCTGCAGAAAGAGTCTGAGATCCTGCAGAAGACCTACGCCCACTACTTTGACCAGACCATCATCAACAACGAGATCGATGAGACCATCAGGCACCTGGAGGAGGCCATGGATCTGGTGTGCACCACCAGCCAGTGGGTTCCTGTGTCCTGGGTCTACTGACATGCTGCCGTGACCCACGCCATCATCCAGCTTCCCTACTGGAAGGAACGCCTCAGCCAAACTCCCATCATTCCTCTCTTTTAAAATAAGAACAAATAAAAACACAAGCCAACGGGAAACATCTCTACATGTACTGGATTGAAAAACACCCTCCTCAGCGTACTGTGAAAGCCACTCCAACGCTGCGCAAACAACCTGCAGCAGCCAGTTTCTGGACTTTCGCCCTTACAGACAACCTAGTCATAGTGTTGTATACAAACTAAACGAGTGAATATTGTCATGTCTGTAATAGCTAGGAGGCAACATTTTTGTAGATGTTTGTTTTAAAGAGGCAGTACTGTGTCCCCTCACCACATTGTAGTCCTGTTGGGTGTTGTAAACCATCTGTAGAAAGACACTGTCAGTGGGGATTCTGTCAATCAGCAGCAGACTGTAGTAAAAGCACACAAACGCACTGCAATGTCTTCTCATCTGTAGATCACAGGCTCTCATTATTAACCGATTCCCGTTCTTTTCTAAGCTGTAACGCTTGGTTTGACTCTCTCCTGTTGTTTCAGTATCACAAACACTCACATATGCACCTTTCTATTTACCAGGTACTGTCTCTTCTAAATAAATGTTAGAGATTTGATTGAGGTTATCATGCATGTGGACATTTGCAAGCTTCCATGCTGTCAGTCAGTCAGTGTTCCCTGTGTCCCTTTCTAAACCAACAACGAAAAGACAAAATATATGTTAAAAAAACATTCCAGCTGTTTGGAAGACTGAAGTCCATCAAGGGAAGCAAGACAGGGAAAGAAAAAAACCAACAGCAACAGAGCCGGACATTGACTTGACACCTATGCACATCCCTTGCATTTCGGGTGACATTTCTAAATCACAGATTTATAAAAAACAGAAAAGAAAGAAAAACAGATTAACCATGTGGTAAGATGTGTTTGTAAATAAGAAAATCCAATAAAAGTCTCAATTTTCTCTTTTTGATTTGTCACCTACAGGAAAAAAAAGGAATAACTTCACCATATTCCTCATTTATCATTTCTGAAACGTGATGTCCAAGAGTCTTAGTGTTTAAAAATCAACGGGAGATGAAATACTGATTTTTATTCTGTAAATGCAAAGCTCACAGCTTTGCAAGGGGAGAGGAGGCAGTGTGTGCTTCTGAATAACCATGTATATGAATATGACAGACTGACATACAACTGCTCCTGGTGTAAATGACTGCAGTGATAAAAAGTTCTTCAGTATGAATAATTTTTTTAAATACATTACCTTTTATGTGTTGGAAAAAACTCAACCTTGGAGTGGCTCTTTTTTGTTGTTTCCACTGCACATAAACCTGACACGAACGGCACACCTCATGCAACAAGTCAAATAGATTTTTGTTCAGTGGCACTTACTGTACAAGCATTTTCATTTTATTTTGTTGTGCTTAGATTTTTTCTTTTAAAGAGCCCATATTATAGTGTATAAAATAAATACATATATATATATAAAAAATTAGGGTCCTGACATCGCCAGAATGTGTCCGTAAATTTAATGCTAAAAAGCTGCATGTCCTTCTATGTCCTGCACGTGTGCCTCACATGTAGGCTGACCACTTTAGAGTACATAAGTGTCGTGAGGACGAGGGACAGAGCCCATCTGCAAACTGCCAAGAACCGTATGCATGTAGAATTGCTTTCACACTTTACAGCTTTTCCTTGTTCACAGCAGACACAGCAGTAAAATAACCGAGACAAGTTAATGTAACCATGCTGTGCCTGTCCTACATAAAAGTGATTTTAACAGAATCCAACCTAATAAACACATAAAAATGGCTGTAAAAGTTTCTCACCATGTTTCTAGGGCATCCTCAATGTTCTGCTTTAAAACTAGCTGATGGTTTTTCCTGCTTCTGAAAATGAGAGAAGCTAAAGAGCCACAGTCTGATGTGTGCGCGCACACACGCAGATGGTTTGATGCTGTTGTGAGCTAACTCAGCAAAAAACAAGACAAAATGTGTTAAAAAGGTAACACAGCTTCAAACTTTGAACTAGATCCAGGCTTAGGTCACAGTTAGAATCAGTCAGACTTGGAGCTGCTGTCTTAAAGTTAATCCAGCAGCGACGCACAGTACTCGCTTTGGTAGGAAAATATCATACATCTCTGCCACAAAACCAAATAAACCAATATAAGTGGTACATATTTCAGAGAAAAAAAAAGGCTGAACTAAATGCTACCTCAGTTGTTTAAGTTTTTTTATTTAGGTTTTAATAAATATTTATTCATAATAAATGTTCATTTAGTTTCACCAATTTTCTGCATTTCTCATTTACTGTAATCATATGTATCATATCGGCCTATTATCAGGCTATCGGCCAAATTAATTTCCCAATGTCGGTATCGGCATCGGCCATTAAAAATCCAACATCGGTCGACCTCTAGTCTTAACACTCAATTTAGATTTTTTGCTGAAATCTAATATTTTTAAAATGTGACATATCAGACTCCAATGTGAAATGGCCACAGCCCTGAAATAACCCGCATGCACATACAGCACGTTGTGTATACAGAAATAAACATGGATGCAGCTGAAGTGAACCTTCTGTTTAGTGATGGCTGCCACATCTGTACAGAGATGTGTGTGGATAGGGGGCCTGAGAGTGGTGTGACGGCGACGTGAGCTGCTTCACAGAACAGATTTCATCCAAAACTTCAGGATGTCAACACCGTGTCACGCCAAGACACTGACCTCAGGCAAAAAAAAGTCAGATGAAATGCGACTGAGGACACATTGGAAAACAAACAAGAATTAGTATCAAATGTGAAAGTGGCCCAGGTCAGATTTGAGGTGTCCTTTGTGCTGTCACAGAAAAATTAGATATGGACAAAAAATTGGCCTACTTTTGCCTGCAGTGTAAACGTAGCCTAAATGTACAAAAATGACCACAAACTGGTTTGGATTTTGCATAATGTGGGTACTTTAAATTCACAAGTTCAGACCCGTCATATGAGTCTAACTTTCTTCACAGACTAAAATACACAACTGTGGCTTTGTCAGTAATTTACTAAAAAAATTATCTACCAACTAATTGCTAAACTAAAGCTAAAAATCTGTTCACCATATCAACATCATCATCTTCCTAACTGCCAATTTATTAAGAGCATTATAATACGTTTTGGTGACAACAGCATTTCTGTAATCAAGTCCATTCACGTTTTACTGTATTCAGACCACTTCAGTTTTTCGAACACTTTACCAAACTGTAAATTGAATTTAAAATGGAAAAATGTGGGCACAGCACCTCACAGCTTGAACAAACTTGTTTGGAATCCACTAGTCTGTGTGGGTTTTGTCAGGACAGAAAACAATCCATAAAGTCTGATGATCTCCATAGACATCCACAGTATCATTCTGTGCTGAGGCATAGAGAAAAACAAAGGTATGGTATAAAACCATTTCTAGAGTGTTTTAGACCTCAGTAGCTGTAAAGTGGAACAAGTCTGGAACCACCAGGAGTCTTCCTAATGACATAATGGGAAAAATGGACATTTTTTAATTTCAAATTAAATATACAACATAAAAAGTGTGCAGAAAGTGACATGGTTTCAATACTGTATGTAAGCTAAACATAAGCTTGTAATATAATATATGTAAGCTTAATATAAAGATGGCGGTGCCCTTATAGCAGCGGCTGCTCCAGCAGCATAGTAATGTGTAAACTATGTTAAATGTGTTGTTTTTACCGCCGCAGTTTGGTATGAGAATTACCTACAATCAAAATACCCTACTTGAACTACGCAAATTCTACATTTCCTCCAAACTTTCCAGCGGTTTACTAGCCTTGGAAGCCAGAAAGCTGAGCAAGCTAGCCATTCTACACCGGCAAGACCCAGGAGCCTGCAAAACGGACTCCTCTACTGTTGCTGCCCGACTCAGAAGGCTGCACAAGTGGTGTGAGAGGCCTCGCAACCCAGGCTATGGGCTAACCCCAGCAGAACTGCACTTTCATCTGTTCTGCTATTCAACATTTGCTCGCTGGAAAACAAACTGGACTATCTGAGATTGGATTGATCAATACAACACAAGGTGAGACTGCTGTGCCATCCTCCTCACAGAGACATGGATTAACCGCTCCAAACAGCGTCATTCATACGAACGGGCTAAGAACGTTCCGTGCGGACAGAAGCCTAGCTCTTTGTGGTAAACCACAAGGAATAGGTATGTGCATTTACACTAACAACAACTGGTGTACCAATGTCGTAACAGTCTCAAGCCACTGCTCTGAGGATATAGGATAATTCCTGATGTTAAAATGCCGACCATTCTATATGCCGAGAGAACTGTATCAGTCTGTTAGCTTCTTGCAAAACACACATCTGGACTGTGTCTACATAATCGCTGAAGACTTCAACCAGACATAATTGAAGACGGTACTACCTCACTATCAACAATATGTGAACTTTGCTAACGGGCGAAAACACTTACGACTGGGTCTACACAAACATCAAGCAGGCATTCAAGACTGTCCCCCACCTTGGAAACTCAGACCACCTCTCTGTTATGCTAATACAGGCCAGCATACAGGCCTTTGTTAATCAGAAGCAGGCCATCTGTGCAGCAGATGGAGGGCATGGCCAGAGGGGGACTACCCTTTCTCTCCAGGACTGTTCTGATAGCACTGACTGGAATGTGTTTAAAGAAGCTGCCACTGCCAACCAAAAGGTCAACCTGGTATGTAGAGTATGCAGAGTCTGTGACTATTTACATGTCCAACTGCATGGAGGAGTCATCAAAAGCATCACCACTAGAGCCAACAAAAACCATGGTTCACCAGTGAAGTGAGTGCACTCCAGTCGAGGGGCAATGAGGCTCTGAAATCTGCAAGGGCCAACCTGAACCAAGGAGTGAGGGTAGCCAAGCGAGCATATAGAAGGAAAATCCAGTCTCACTTCAGCGATACAAAAGACTGTGGGTGCCTGTGGCAAGGCATCCAGTCAATCACTGACTACAGGTCCCCACCCCCACCGTGTTAAGACAACGCTGACTTCCTCAACACACTGAATACATTCTTTAGCAGGTTGAGGAGAACACCACCACCCCACCAACAAAGTCACCTCTCAGTCCAGAGGACAGGTCCAGACAACATACCGGGTCGTGTCAAGGGGTATGCAGACCAGCTGACACATGTCCTCATGGACATCTTTACATTTCGCTGAGCCAAGCCATCACACCACCATGCTTCAAGGCCACAACCATGGTAGTACTTCCTAAAAAGTCTCCAACATCCACTCAGCCCATAGCACTCACCACGATCATGATGAAGTGCTTTGAAAGGTTGGTCAAAGATCACATAACATCCAGTTTCCCAGCTACACTCGAGCCATTCCAGTTTGCCATATCATCATAATCGCTCAACCAACGATGCCAAAGCAACTGCACTTCAGGCAAGCCTGTCACTTCTGGAGAAATAAAACAGTCAAGTCCACATCAAACTTAATTGTAAAGTTCACAGATGACACAACAGTAGTGGGCCTCAACACTGATCAGTCAACTCATCGACTGGTGTGACTGCAACAATGTTCATCTCAATGTCAGCAAAACCAAGGAGCTCAGAGTTGACTTCAGGAAGAAACACCTCCCACGCACCCTGCTCACCATCCGTGGCAGCACTGTGGAGTCTGTGTAAAGCATGAAGTTTCTGGGGGTGCATAGCACAGGTGACCTGACATGGTCCACCATCGACCAGTCAACTTATCGACTGGTGTGACCGCAACAATGTTCATCTCAATGTCAGCAAAACCAAGGTCACTGTTGACATCAGGAAGAAAGACATCCCACACACAGCACTCATTATCCTGAGTCTGTGTAAAGTTTTTGCAGGTGCATATGACAGGACAACTTGACATAGTCCACCAATACCACCTCCTTTGTCTAGAGGGCACATCAGCACCTTCACTTCCTGCGTCGGCTGAGGAGAGTAGACCTTCCCCCTTGTGTCCTCACATTTTAAAACACTCTGTAATGCTAAATCCAGACAATCCAAACGGTTTATTGAACAAGGTCTGGTTTGACATTCATTTGGACTTTGGACATGGGGCAAAGAGGGGATTTGGAATGTCAAACCTTACTCATTCACCCTAAAACGTGACAAGAATGAAGCCAAGTATTTCACTAGGAAAAAAAAATGTGTAAAAAATGGGTTGTTGGAACTAAACTAGTGTAAAAGAACTGCCCATTGTTTGCGTAGCCAGCAACAGTCCAGTGCAATACAGGCTCAGATCTACGGATATAAAAAGTCTACGTGCTGGAGCTCAGGCCTGAATCCAATTGAAAATCTGTGGGATGATCTGAAGAGGGCCAGAGAAGAGCGACCAAATATTGTGCCATGCTGATAGACTGCTAAAAACTGTGCTGTAATAAAGAGCAAAAGGTGCACAAGGGTGTGCATATTTATGCAACCACATTACTTAGTTTTTTATTTTTACTTACTCCCTAGAAGGTTTCAGTGTGTTTTTCAAATGAGTTGTAGGTTATGGGTCACATTAAAGGTGGAAAAAGTTGTGAAATGATTTATCTTGGTCTCGTTTTTTTTACATCACAAAAACCGGGGTGCGTAGACTTTGTCTATCCACTGTAATTGTGTCTGTGGAGGCAAATACCTAATCTAAAACCAAACCATGATCTCTTGTCACTTCTTACTGTCCACTAATAAATCCTGCTTAATCGAACTGTTTCAGTATCAAGGTCAGAGGAGCTTTTGCATAAAGACATACTATAACTAAGCAATATCACATAAGAGGGAGTGCTGTTGTACCTGTGTGCACAATTTTAATGAGTACCGCAAATCTAGCGCTTCTAATTCACCAACTTCTGAAGCACAACACACATTTGCAATTTTTAATAGTAATAAGAACACACTCTGTGCACTGTCGGTCCCTTTCTCTACAAGACTAGGAGCGCTCTGTTGCTGCACTGTATCTTAATAGTGAGGTCCAGTTGGATTTTAGTGGTATGAACACTGAAAAAACATGGATCGCTGGTTAACAGAATGTTCTTCAACCTAAGTCAAACCCGCAGATTATAAAAAAGGCCGTAACCTGTAAGGAATACAGCAAACACCGGTGCAAGTGATGTCAGCGTTAGCTGCACAGCGTTCCTCAGGAGCCTCAGACAGGTAGAGTAACGGAAACGTTAGGAAAACGAAGCAGCAGTACAAAGACACATTTCAGACTAACTGTAAGAATGTATCCATGGGTCGAATATAACAACAGTGCAATGAGCTGCTCAACTTCTAAAATGTACGGTGCTGTGCCTTTGACCAGCCGATGTTACAAAACGTCAACTTTAAGTTTCCACTCAGACGGTGTTCCACATGCAGCATAGTGCTGTGCTATACTGCCAAATATGGAATCGACCTGATACCAAGTAAATTCAGGGCCAGTATCACCGATACCAATACTAATACTTGTAAAACACTTAAACTTACATGTACTTCAGTGTATCAACAATAATGAGGTGAATGCATAATCAGTATGCTAAATATAAATACTTTTCATGATCACCAACAGACTTTGAATAATTAATAATTATTAAAAAAAATATTACACTAGAAATTTAAAACAACAATAAAATGTTTTAATTTAGTGTCCCTTTCACAGTTACCACTGAAGTTGTAAACCGTTTTCAGATATCATATGAGATTATTTTTCTAAATCCAGTAAAATTATTAATTCAGATAACACGTGGGGCAGAGGTGATGAGTAACTAAGTACATTTGCTCAAATACTGTACTTAAGTACAATCTTTAAATATTTTACTGGAGTATTTCCATGTTACTTTTAGTAACTTACAGTTCACTACAATTCAGAGGAAAATGATATACTTTTACTACACTGCATGTAATT